>CAKKLC010002434.1:340-28629 GCA_918559645.1 Ceratonova shasta | reverse complement strand
CAGCGCGATTTTGTCGGGGCGATTTTGTTAACGCGATTTTGTCGGAAAACATACTTCGCGATTTTGTCGGCGCGGTTTTATCGGGTCACCCAATATTGGTACTTCGCGAACAGTTTGCGATTGGTTAAATTTCATTAAGGTTGTTTATATTAATTATTTTGATGTGAATAGGGAAATGATTGGAGGTTATGGTACAATTGTTCAAATCGAAGAAACAAAACTTGTTAGTAGGAAATATAATGTTGGTAACTAATGAATTTTATAATTTAAGGAAGAATTCTCGCAAACCAAGATTATTGGATTGTTGGAGGAATTGATGAATTAGGAAAAATGTTTATGGTACTTACTAATGTTAGATCCAGGGAAGAATTGGAAAACATAATTTTGAATAATGTTGCTCCACGCTCAATTATTCACACAGATGGTTGGGCTGGTTATAATAAATTGGAAGATTTTGGATTTACGCACTCAGTTATATTCCATGATAGGCAATTTATAGCGGACGATGGTACACACACGCAAAAAATAGAAGCTACCTGAATGCTTTTAAAAAAAATCAGAAAAATTACAAATAAATCTCCAGAATCAGTTGGTGGATATATAGCGGAGTATATGTTGAAAAAAAATTTTCTCACGAAATATTTTCACAAACAATAAAGGCTATAAATTTGATATATAATTTTTTGTGAGTTAATATTAATTATTCTTAAAAAATTTTCACCCGACATGAATCCGAATTATTATAAAAAGTTCCTACAAAGTAAAGTTTAACCGTCCGTTTCTGCATCAACAACGGCCTTTTACCAACAAATAAACCTTATCCACGTTGTGTTCATTTAATGAGCCTATTTAGCTATTCACGACCCAAAGATGGAAAGGCTTTTAGAGACATATACAAAGCCTGCCCAAATTACTAATCGTATTTTTTGCTGAGAACTGGAACAATCTTAAAATGATTAAATATTACAATTCCTAGATTGATGAACATTTTTTTTAATATGGGTAAACAATTTATTGCTGGAAGAAGTAATATCTGAAGTTTCTGTGGATAGGAAGGTTCTCATGCGAATTTATGCATGTCTAAGGAGACGCTGTAGTAATTATATCTTAAAGAACCCACTGCGCTTGGTTGGTAAAGGAATGATCTGCCAGATAGACGAAAGCTTGTTTCGACATAAGCAAAAAAAAACGCTGTGAAAGGGTTTCCGAAATGAACTTTGGGTATTTGGGATTGTTGAAATTTTCCAAACACCAGGGAATATATATTTGCAGCTGATTTCCAACAGGTATGCCGAAACCTTTTTGCCCGTTATTGCGAATGTATGTATGCCCGAAACCATCATACATAGAGGCATATAATCGTATTAATCGTTTATTTATGTCCATGAAACGATAAACCATACCCTGTATTTTTTGATCCTGAATCTGTCGTCAATACACAGACAATTGATTCTACGTGAATCAGTTAAAAGTTTCGAATAAAAAAAATCCGTGGGTTGTTTGGTGTTGAGATTCTTGATTTTCTTAATAATTTGATGTAGAAAAGTAATATTGTTAAGAGAGACATTTCCCAATTATTTACTCTGGTGACAAATCATTATAATTAAATAAGTTTTTTTATTTTTTTAATTGGATTTTTAATATAGCTCTCGATAAAGTACATACTTTTCTTTTGATTGCAATGTTATAAGTTAAGAGATTTTTTTATTAGAAATTTAAGAAAAAATTGGCAAGTCATATTATTTGCATCATTAGATGATGTTTGCAAAATAACTTTAGGCTGCAAAAAACGTTTTTTGATGCCGATGTATATGAAAACTTCTTTTTAAAATAACTTTTATCAAGACATCATCACATATAGTGCTTGCATAGGTCTTTTAATGTATAAGATTTACTTTTTTTAATTTAGAAAGCAGTTAAGTTTATTTGGGAGTGACTGATATTAAATGTCATATCGAATTTACAGGCCATACAAATCATTAAAAAAAATTTAAAGAGGAAAGCTTACATTAAGTCATTTGCTATATTAAAACCAAACTTAAATTAAATAAAAGCTCTTAGAGTACAAAAACAGAAGAGCATAAGTAAACATAACGAATAAAGGGCAAAATGGTCGCAAAAGTTTTTATTATGAAATGTAACGCAGGGGTCTAAAAGAAACTTTATTTTTTATTAATAATATTTATAGGGAAATTTTTTTTAAAGTTAATATTCAAATAAATCCACAACATATAACATCTTATATACTACCAAATGAACATTACGCTCCAAATAAAAACTTTATTTGTATATTTAATATTCAATTATATATATCCATAATAACATCATTTCTCTTCATAGACTACTGGCAAGTGGCAATTTTAATCCTTGCAGTAGCAAAGCTGTAAGTGTCCCACATACCGGTGCTAGGTCATTTAATGACAAGCTATTCAAGTATTTGAACCAGTTTCGGATGGACGAACGAACAACTATAGCTCTATTAGATACATCAAGTCGTTTAATATGACCGAGGATTTTGATAAACGATGATGTAGAGAACAATTTGGACTAATTTATATTTGTAGATTTATATTCCTTTGGGCCATACTTAATGCTTTGGGTGTAAAAAATTCCCTAACTTAGTAGTAGTGTTGTATTATTTGGAGAGTAATTTTAATTTTTGTAGTATATCAGCTGATTTATATTGTGGATATATTGAATAATTACTATAAAAAATAAAGTTTCCTTTTAAACCCCTGCTTCACATTTGATAATAATCACTTTCGGCAAACATTTTGGTCATAAACCAAAATAACCATTGCGTTGGACCAAGTAAGCCTACTCTTATGACTTGCTGATCATTTTTTCCATTGTTTAATTATGTTTCAGAACGCACATTTTTCTAATGGCAATTGATCTTGTAGTTATAAAAGTACCTTTATTCTTAATATAAAGCTTTAAAAATATTTTTTGCAAGAAAATATCAAGGAAAAGAAACCAAATGCCTTTAATTTTTGTACAGACGGATGAATCGACTCTAAATTAAATCAAAATAAATTTCATTATAAAAATGTTGAATATCAATCAGCATTTTTATAAGCAATTCTTTGTAAATGTATGTCATAAATGGCATAAAACCTAACCAGTTGAAAAAAAATTTACTATAATTGACAAAGTTTTCATTTACAATTTTTATTTTTGGTATTAAATTTTAAATTTACAATTCAAGTATCAATATGAATGTGTTAACCTCCGTAACTATTAGAAAATCTTAAATAAATCCTGTATTACGTCTACCACTTTTTTTTCATATTTAACATAAATATATTAAACATAATTGTAAATCATTCATAAAGGTAACAAAATTTATGTAAGATAACTATTTTTAATATTGCTTTGATTTTAACATAAAAAGTAGGGCTAAACTAGAATATTATTGTAACTTATGCGATACCACTTTAAAGAAAGTTCTAAAGCATGTATTAATAACATGGTTTATCATAGAAAATTAGCACCAAGAGAATACTTGAATTTTAGTATTTAATAACTTTCTATATTTGATGAGAATATAACAATCAATCATGTTTTTTAGGCTTTCAAGAATCTTTAATAATCATATAATTAAAGTTTATCCACTCTTCTGTCAATATTATCTATCTGTTCACACAAATTTTATTCAACTGATGCGAATAGAAGAACCATCGTTATTTTTCCTGCATAAAATGATGGAAAAGGTTTTATAAAGTTTATTAAGTCAAATAGGGATTTAATTAAAATATAAAACAAGAATTTTGAAAAGCGTTTGAATGATGGAAGCCTTAAAAATGGCTTATCGAATTGTTTTAAATAAATTAAAAGTAAAATAAAAGTAAGGTCTCAAAATGCTCAAGCAGATAAGTTTTACTATGTTTTAAAATATTTCTAAAATTTAATAGTACAAAATGCTAAATATAAGATGCCTATAAATGATAAAGTAATCTATCATAGAAAGATTATTTATGAATCTAAGAGATTGCAATGAAAGTTTAATAACATATTTAATTTGTCCAATGCAATCTAAAATATTTAAATAGCTTTATTTTAGGAATTTATTGAGTCTTAAACAAGGAGGTGTGGAATATCAAACATACAATAAGAAAGTCTAGCTTTAGTGATATTTGTTTTCTATATATAAATTCTGATTCACAAACAAGATTTGGAAATTTGTAAAAAGTGGCACATTAGGATGTATTATACTTTATTCAAATCCTTATTCTTAATGGATGTTATCACATTTGTAAATCAATAAAATCAACTACATAAACATTAATTTTCTTTAAAAAACGGATCTTTTATGAAAATTAGATTAGATCAGCCTGAATCCATTACAAAGTGTTTGAGTTTTAACAAATCATATAAAGTTATCAATAAGACCAAATTTGAGACTAGGAAATACAACAAAGAAAACTGTTCAAAAAGTATTAAAATATGCATGGATTCTTTTAAACATTTGTGACATATTGTTTTTTTTATTAAAAAGAATAGTAGTAAGTAAACTTAGGCTGAATAAGGTACACAATCATAACAAAGAAATCATATAAAATTCTTATTTTTTGAATACAATGTCAACTCGTTGTAAAAGCATGAATTTATCAACATAACTAACATAAAGTACAAAATTACAATTATTTTTACAATAGAATATAAATATTTGTGTTTTATATTACATAAAAATTAGTAAACATCTACAAAAATCACCTTATAATATTTTAAAATATTTCCTAATGTTTTTATCAATAAAATTAATTTTAGATCATTCCATGAGTTTTCTGTGCTTTTCGGTACTGTAACATATTTCAATCTCTCTAGCTTTAGAAGCCTATTATATCCATTTATTGAACTCAAAAAAACATTCTTACATTTGTATTTTTTTAGATGTGAAATTAAAAAATTATTAATATAACAGAATAAAAAGGACTATACGACAATTAAACAAGAAGAGTATTCCATTAATTTTGAAGGAAAAAATTTTATAGTAAAACATCAATTACTTTTGTAAATTTCATGCAAATAATTGGAATTTGGTTTATAATTTTTTGAATAAAAAGAAATTATTAATGTCAGACACATTCAAACTCTGGAATTTTATAACACAAGTTAAAAATCACAGGAAGCATTCCAATTCATGTTATAAATTAATGTAGATAATCTAATATTTAACTCATAAAATTTTAAAAAGAAAATTCAATTAGCATCATTAAAACTAATAGATTTTGTTGTACAAGCTGAAGTTTGTTAATGCAAGCTCGTGAAACGCAAATATTATTTAAAGCCTAGGGAGGTAACAAAATTAATGAAGAAATAATATTAAATCATGTATTATAATATCCAATGAATAAAAATCATATGAAAATCTGAATGAATTATAACAAGCATATTTTAAGGCAAATATCCATTAATTTTCTATACTTATAATGAATCTGTAAAAATTTATAGAGATTGTAATGTAAAAATTGAAGATTATTCAATAAGAGGTATCATTTAGCTAAAAAAACACTATTGTCCAACAGTTTAAAATTTTGTTGAAGGCAAAGATTTTGAAAGTCAAAAATATAAAGATATTTAGTAATATCCATTTTTTTACGTTAGTTAGAATTAAAAAAAAATTTAGTCTAAAAAGGTCTATCAGGGAGGTATCTCTGTTAACCCCAAAATAATACTAATTTAATTTTTCATAATATGAATCTACATTAAATCAAATTTTAAGTATTACAAGATTAAAGTTTGTACAAATAATAAATAAAGTACAAATAGACATTTTAATGAAGATAAATTTCATTGATACAATCAATAATCTTAGGAAGCCAAGGAGCTAAATTAATTTGTTCAAATATGTAACTATTCATCATGTAAATATTATTTAATTTAAACTTTATAATTGTTATAACTACCATATTATTGTTATGTAATATACCGAGAGTAGTAAATTATTTATTATGGCAATAATTCAATAAAACAAAATTTTAATATTTTATTCAAAACTTCAATCTGACAGTAGAGTTTTTTTTTTACTTTATATATGATTATTTCGGTTAAATTTATGAAATTTTTGGGCACTTATTCACTTCTCGCGTTATCAATTAAGAATCAATTTTAATTAAGATAAATGATATCTTGATTTTTATTTTATTTAATTAAATCATAATATACATTATAATAAAAATTCTTTAAACTACAAAAGCTTTTTTGAATTTTTGAAAACAGAAAATAAAGCTATTTTGTTTGGTCAGAAAATCTGATTGATTTAATTCCCAAAAATATGTGAATGTGGTTCAGATATGGTTGTTAGAGCAAAATTTGATTCTTGAAATAAAGGATTTTATTTGTGATCTCATCGAAACAAATGCAGAAAGAAGCTTTTCATTAAAACAAACACTTTTTTTTGGTATTCATTTATAAATTTTACAAATTTTGACATTTTTTTATTTTTGACAACCATAAACAAAAAGATTTACAGTTTCAATTACGACTGTCTTCACTTAATTTTAATTGTTTTTTTCGGAAAAGCAAATGCAGAGATATTTTTTTCATTTATTTCATAATGCATCCTATTTTACTTGGTGGCCTAGATTGTGTTGTTGAAATTGACGAAGCACTTTTGGTGACCAGAAAACGGAATTTTGGCGTGTTATTAGTCAGTGTTGTATTTTTGGTGCGTATAAAGTAGCATTAAAAACAATATATAACTATTGTTGATGATCGAACAAGAAATACTTTATATGGATTTATTCATAGCCATATTCGGCCAGAAACAACAATTTTGAGTAATATTTAGGCATCTTATGCAACATTAAATAATAAGGCTTTAATTATCTAACCGTAAACCATATGTTACATTTTGTTGATCCAGAAACATTTGCTACAATTAAACATGTTGAAGGTATGTGAAAAAAAATAAAAAAATATATAAAGAAAGATATGATACTTCGAGAAAAAATGTAGCAAGTTATTTATGTGAGTTTATGTGTCACCAATGTTTTGGGAATTCTCTTCATGATGATATTAATCATATCCGAGAACAATATATAAGGTTTACCGATGGTTATAATAATTGTTGTAACCAATTTCATAATTGTTACAATCAATATGATAATTTTTTGCAATCGTTATATTAATTGTTGCAATCGTTATAATAATTGTTGCAATCAATATCATAAACGTTGCAATCGATATCATAATTGATGTAATCGTTATAATAATTTTTAAAATCAATATCATAAACATTGCAATCAAAATCATTAATAAAAAAAAAGAATCAAAACAAAAATTAAAAATAATAAAGAGCATTCTTTTTATTAATAACCTGATTTGATTCCACACGTAATAAATAACTTACAATTTTCCTGTAAAAGTCCACAATGATCAGTAGAAATTTCATAAAACTATTCAGCTATCAATATTCTTAATTCTTTTTCAGACTCCACTTTTGCTCGAATCAAACTATTTTTCCAAACAGAAAAAATGTGTTTATTATTGTATTAAGAAATAGCGAATATGGTGAAAGTACACAATTTTATACGAGTTTATTCCTAGGTTCTCTCGCAAACCCCTATAATGATTGATTTGGGCATTATTTATAATGAAGCGAGGTGAATCAATGCCCATACTAAAGCAAGAAGCATTAATTTTACGCAAGCATTGCTGATAATTTTCCCCATTTATGGCGCTTTCACGAATTTTATGTTAATCCATACCATATTTGTTTATTACTGCTACAACTGTAATTTTTCTGCTCCAGGTCTTTAGAACATAGAGATATGCAAACTACTCTTTCATATGTCTTCTTCAGCTCATTCTAGTAATAATTGCGAATTCAACTTAATCTATAAAGATAAAGTTGTTTTCATCATTTTCGATTTCCTATGCACGATAACTAATCGCACAAGTTGCTCTTTGCTCAATTGTTCTTTCACAATTTCTTCATTTCGGCACCAATGTTACACTTTTTAAAGTGTAATGGAACGAAGACAATACCCTTTTTATTTTACTACTGGATTTCTGTACACCATGTGTTGTAAGAATTCATTCTACCATTTCGTTTAGATTAATCCTACAATTTACATTGACCAAATTCTATAAGACCTTCTTTGATAGCTGAGATTAACTTGGTTTGCTTATCACTACCCAGTTAGTATTGAATGAATAATCTTGTTGTCAAGTATTTTTTTACGATACTATTAACAGTTTGCCACTGAATTACATTCCAGTGTTTTAGCAACCATGCGCTCTCTATAATCATTAGAAACATTACGTTTCTTCAGAATAGCGCTTGAGCGATTTATCTTTTGGTTGCCGGACACCATAGCCTATCCCTCCTGTTCATGTCTTCACCATTTCGGATCATCGTTTCGAGGTTGTGAACTATTTCTTCGTTACTAAGTGTTTTGTATGATTGATCAAGCGCCACGGATATGCGGAATATTTTGCTTTTTTATTTGTTTTATTCTTTAAATTATGACCAATTTTGTTTAATGGGACTTGTTAAAGAATGCTTTTTTTATAAAAATTTTATCATAATATTGATTGCAACAACTATTATAACGATTGCAACGTTTACCATATGGATTCTAACAATTATTATAACGATTTCAACGTTTACGATATTGATTCTAAAAATTATTATAATTATTGCAACAATTATGATATTGATTGCAACAATTATTATTAAGATTGCAACAATTATTATAACGATTACAACAATTACGATATTGATTACAACAATTATGTTATTGACTGCAACAATTATTACTAAGATTGCAACAATTATGATATTGATTGCAACAATTATGACATTGACTTCAACAGTTATTAATATTATTACAACAATAAATATAACGATCGGAACAATTATGATATTGATTGCAACGTTTACGATATTGATTCTAACAATTATTATAATGATTACAACAATTATGATATTGACTGCAACAATTATTATTACGATCGCAACAATTATGATATTGATTCTGACAAGTATTATAACGATTGCAACAATTATGATATTGATTGCAACAATTATTATTAAGATTGCAACAATTATGATATTGATTACAAAAATTATGATATTAACTTCAACAATTATTATTAAGATTGCAACAATTATTATAACGTTTGCAACAATTACGATATTGATTCTAACAATTATTATAATAATTGCAATGTTTACGATATTGATTCTGACAATTATTATATTGATTGCAACAATTATTATTACGATCGGAACAATTATGATATTTATTGCAACAATTATTATTACGATCGCAACAATTATGATATTGATTCCAACACGTATTATAACGATTTCAATTTTTACGATATTGATTGCAACAATTATTATAATGATTGCAACGTTTACGATATTTATTCTAACAATTATTATTATGATCGCAACAATTATGATATTGATTCTAACAAATATTATAATTATTCCAACAATTATGATATTGATTGCAACAATTATTATTACGATCGCAACAATATGATATTGATTCTAACAAGTATTATAACGATTGCAACAATTATGATATTGATTGCAACAATTATGATATTGATTGCAACAATTATTATTAAGATCGCAACAATTATGATATTGATTCTAACAAATATTATAATGATTGCAACAATTATGATATTGATTCTAACAAATATTATAATGATTGCAAAAATTATGATATTGATTGCAACAATTATGATATTGATTGCAACAATTATGATATTGATTCTAACAAGTATTATAACGATTGCAACAATTATTATAACAATCGCAACGTTTACGATATTGATTCTAACAATTATTACATTGATTGCATCAATTATTATTACGATCGGAACAATTATAATATTAATTGAAACGTTTACGATATTGATTCTAACAATTATTATTACGATTGCAACAATTATGATATTGATTCTAACAAGTATTATAACGATTGAAACAATTATTTAACGATCGCAACGTTTAAGATATTGATTCTAACAATTATTATAACGATTCCAACGTTTACGATATCGATCCTAACAATTATTATAATAATTTCAACGTCTACGATATTGATTCTAACAATTATTATAATAATTGCAACGTTTACGATATTGATTCTAACAATTATTATAATTATTCCAACAATTATAATATTGATTTCAACAATTATTATTAAAATCGCAACAATTATGGTATTGATTCTAACAAATATTATTACGATAGCAACAATTATGATATTGATTGCAACAATTATTATTGCGATCTCAACAATTATGAAAACGATTGCAACAATTATGACATTGACTGCAACAGTTATTAATATGATTACAACAATTATTATAACGATCGGAACAATTATGATATTGATTGCAACGTTTACGATATTGATTCTAACAATTATTATAATGATTGTAACAATTATTATTACGATCGCAACAATTATGATATTGATTCCAACACGTATTATAACGATTTCAATGTTTACGATATTGATTGCAACAATTATTATAATGATTGCAACAATTATTATTACGATCGCAACAATTATGATATTGATTCTAACAATTATTATAATTATTCCAACAATTATGATATTGATTGCAACTTTTACGATATTGATTCTAACAATTATTATAACGATTTCAACGTTTACGATATTGATTCTAACAATTATTACATTGATTGCAACAATTATTATAACGATCGGAACAATTATGATATTGATTGCAACGTTTACGATATTGATTCTAACAATTATTATTACGATTGCAACAATCCTTATTACTATCGCAACAATTATGATATTGATTCTAACAAGTATTATAACGATTGCAACAATTACGATATTGATTACAATAATTATGGTATTGACTGCAACAATTATTTTTAGATTGCAACAATTATTATTACGATCGCAAAAATTATGATATTGATTCCAACAAGTATTATAACGATTGCAACAATTATGATATTGACTCTAACAAATATTATAACGATTGCAATAATTATTATAACGATCGCAAAGTTTACGATATTGATTCTAATAATTATTATAATGATTGCAACAATTATTATTACGATCGGAACAATTATAATATTAATTGAAACGTTTACGATATTGATTCTAATAATTATTATTACGATTGCAACAATTATGAAATTGACTGCAACAATTAGTATTATTATTACGATTGCAACAATCATTAAAACGATTGCAACAATTGCGATATTGATTCTAACAAGTATTATATTGACTGCAATAATTATAATTACGATTGCAACAATTATTATAATGATTGCAACGTTTACGATATTGATTCTAACAATTATTATTACGATCGCAACAATTATTATAATGATTGCAACGTTTACGATATTTATTCTAACAATTATTATTACGATCGCAACAATTATGATATTGATTCTAACAAATATTATAATGATTCCAACAATTATGATATTGATTGCAACAATTATTATTACGATCGCAACAATATGATATTGATTCTAACAAGTATTATAACGATTGCAAAAATTACGATATTGATTACAACAATTATTATTACGATGGCAACAATTATTATATTGATTCTAACAAATATTATAATGATTCCAACAATTATGATATTGATTGCAACAATTATTATTACGATCGCAACAATATGATATTGATTCTAACAAGTATTATAACGATTGCAACAATAATGATATTGATTGCAACAATTATTATTACTATCGCAACAATTATGATATTGATTCTAACAAGTATTATAACGATTGCAACAATTACGATATTGATTCTAACAAGTATTATATTGACTGCAATAATTATAATTACGATTGCAACAATTATTATAATGATTGCAACAATTACGATATTGAATACAACAATTATTATTACGATCGCAACAATTATGATATTGATTCTAACAAGTATTATAACGATTGCAACAATTACGATATTGATTGCAACAATTATTATTACGATCGCAACAATATGATATTGATTCTAACAAGTATTATAACGATTGCAACAATTACGATATTGATTACAACAATTATTATTACGATAGCAACAATTATTATATTGATTCTAACAAGTATTATAACGATTGCAACAATAATGATATTGATTGCAACAATTATTATTACGATCGCAAAAATTATGATATTGATTCTAACAAGTATTATAACGATTGCAACAATTACGATATTGATTACAACAATTATGTTATTGACTGCAACAATTGTGATATTGATTGCAACAATTATTATTACGATTGCAACAATTACGATATTTAATACAACAATTATGTTATTGACTGCAACAATTATTATTAAGATTGCAACAATTATTATTACGATCGCAACAATTATGATATTGATTCCAAAAAGTATTATAATTATTCCAACAATTATGATATTGATTGCAATTTTTACGATATTGATTCTAACAATTATTATAACGATTTCAACGTTTACGATATTGATTCTAACAATTATTACATTGATTGCAACAATTATTATAACGATCGGAACAATTATGATATTGATTGCAACGTTTACGATATTGATTCTAACAATTATTATTACGATTGCAACAATCATTAAAACGATTGCATCAATTGCGATATTGATTCTAACAAGTATTATATTGACTGCAACAATTATAATTACAATTGCAACAATTACTATAATGTTTGCAACGTTTACGATATTGATTATAACAAATATTATAATGATTCCAACGTTTACGATATTGATTCTAACAATTATTATAACGATTGCAACAATTATTATTACGATTTCAACGTTTATGATATTTACTGTAACAATTTTTATAACGATCGGAAAACCCTATAATAATTTAATATTATAATTTTTTAATATTTGTTTAAATTAAACTATCATTTATCTAATTTTAAATTGATTGGTAATTGATTACTTAGGAAGTGTATAAGTACCCCAGTTTTTATATAGTATTTCAGTTACCAATACACTTAAAATCATTTTGTATAATATAATTAATAATCAAAATTCATAAATATTTAATATAGTTTTATTTTTAAATCAAGAGTAAATTTTTATATAAAGTTGCCTTATCGACCGAAATCAAATGTTTAACTATAACTTAATAGTTATTTTACATATAAATTGTTAATAAATGTTATCAAAACGATTACAATTATCTATTCAAATCTACTAAAACTATTTTTTATAAAATTTGTGGCTTTATAAATTGATTGTCATAGGATTAATTTTACCACAAACTAATTTACATGGAAGGTAATTTTAAATTGATTATAAAAGTTTTTTAAATCTAATAGTGTTTTTTAATTAAATTTATGTCTTAATGAAATTTTACGTCTATTTCTTTAAATTCATGAATAAAACATCATTTTTTAATATTCTGTTTGTTTATTAAGATTTTAACAACCACCTTTGAAAAATTTACTATTGTATTCACATTTTTACAATCATTTATTATCATTGGTTAGACAAAAAGTTTATAATTATACAGACATTTTAACTCAACCTTTAATTTTTTCTAAAATTGCTATACTTATTGAAATTTAAATTTGATATAAGCTTGATACGAATTTACTTTAAATGTGAATTTTAGTGTAATTTTATTTTCACTTATTGTCAAGTACAATTAATCACTTTTTTTATTTTTGAATATTACATTGAAATATATTTTTTAAGTGAAAATCTATTTTTTGAACATATGTTACTCTTTGATTTAATTAATTTTAAAAATTTATACCTCCGCATTGGAGATTGTAATTAAAGTTTATTCATATACCTCAATAATAAATTGTTTTTAGTCAAATAATTAATTTATTTCAAGATTAGCTAATAATTAAGATTCATTTTCTTCAGATTGATTTTGAATTTTTGTAAAGAGATTTCTAACTGAAAACTTATCCAATATACCCGAAAAATTAAATTTAGGGTTTAATGACAACTTTAATGTAAAATATGTCAAAATATAAATTATAAATATTTGCGAGATATGAATAATTAATAAAGCCCATATTGGTATATTTAAATCTAAAATTTGATACAGTTCACTCATTTTAATTTTTGCTTCTCCATTTATACAGCTTTGGAATATTAATTTATTTTTACAACTATAAATTTTTAATTTTAGATTACATCGGTTCATTTCCATTTGCAAACAAAATAAAAATAGAAAAACAATATATATGATACACTGGAGAAACATATCGTAAAGGTGCTATCCAAAACGGCAGCGAACTATTATAAAATCCTCCAAATAAAACTGTTCCTACGTAGAAACATACCATAAGACCTATTGTTTCTCTCAAACTTAAACCAAGTGAACCTATCAGCATTCCAAAACTCTAATATTCAAACATATTTACTTGTCCTGAGAAGCTGCTTACGAATGCCATTAACACGTATAACAAAAAGTAGGCATCTGCTCGCATTCCTGTTAACCAATATACCGCCGTTGATAGTAATAAAGGTCTAGTCAATAAAAACGGAATATCACTTATAATTTTTGCCATGTAATAAACAAATAAAGGATACATAGATGACATCTTCTCTCTAACCAAAACTTCGATATCCGCTTGAACTATATGTGTTATACGATTGTACATGTAAATGCATTTGCAAATAGTGGATCTCCAAAAAAGTCCATGATAATAAAAAATACCTAAATTTTTTCCGATAATTACTAATCCAAAGATATTCTGAATGTTTACGTTGGAATTTTCTGACAAAAACCAAGTTATTCCAACCAAAAAAGAAATTACTATAAGCTCCAAAATTCGTGTTAGACACCAATTATTCCCTACCTGTAGCATAAAACATCGATAGAATAACCAATAGAATTGCGTGAATGGAGAAGCCGGCCATTTGATTGATTTTTTATGTTTATTTTCCTTTTTTTTTAAAGCTTTGTCAGTCTTAGAAGGCTTGACAATAGACTAAAATAAAAAAGTAAATACGGTAGTGCCTTTTTTCATGGGATGTCTAAAAATAAACAAACAGCATTACACTTTTTCAAACTCTAAGAAAATAATATCCAATTTATCCCTATCATATCTCATTACATCGACTAATTAATAATCAAAATGTATTACTAATAAAATCAGCAGCATTCCAGTTTAATGGAGCTTCAATATTTATGCTTTTAAAATAATCGACTACCTTTTTTAAGTCTCCAAAATAACCAGTCTAAATATTTATAAACATAAATACATTTCCAAGTGACAACAACATCAGCTTATCAAAGCTATAAAATATCTGACTATTCGGCTGATGAATAGAGGCAATAACTGGTTTGTTTTGTTTCTTTGCATATTTTTGCAGAATAGTAACGACAGAAAGAGCCATCCCTGAATCTAAACCTGAAGTGGGTTCCTAAAATTTTTAAATCTGCTTACATCCAACATTAGGATAGCAGGGTCTGTAATTAATTCAACAGCAATAGCCAGTCTTTTTCTTTCACCTAGAATCAAGATTAGCAAATAAAAAACCTCCGGACAATCCTTTAATAGTGTTCCCTCCAACATCTTTAGTAATAAAATAATTTACATGTATTTACACATCTACGCATTTCCATGATATCGATAACGTCCTCAATCTTTAAAATTAAGATTTTAAATACAATTTGGTTTTTTTTTTCTTTTGAAAACTTCTTTGACAGTCTCAAATTTCCATAAAACTAAATTTTATATAAAAAAAGGTTACTCTAATTGTTTCATAAAAAGTCAAAGATTCGAAAAATACATCGTACTGCATAACATATCCAATTTTATGTCGCAGTTTTTTATTAAAGACAGAATTTCCTAGGAATATTTTTCCTTTTTTTGTAGTTCCAGTCAAAAGTTCGTATCTTAAAGAAAGCACATTTAATAAAGATGATTTTCCAGATCCTATACTTAATTTATATAAATTCAAACCTGAAGGACCCATAAGGGCCAAAATCTCACCCGGATTTACATACCCAGATATTTTATTAAGTATAACTTTTTTTCCACTTTTCAAAGACAAATTATAAAAATTTAAAGAATTTGTAGTGTCGATCATACTATTTTCAACTTTAAAATTTCTAAAGTTTACAATTCTTAGGAATATGCGAATTAGAATTTGAATTCTCCATATCTGAATAATCTAATAAGCTGCTTATACTTTAAGAATAAGCGAAATTATCATAACATGGAAAATTTAATAAATATATAACATTTAAATTTGTTTAAAAATTAAAAGGAATTGCAGATTTGTTAATAAAAAAACGATTTTCTATTAATACGCAAAATTCAGGAAATAAAAAAAATCGTTTAATAAATTTTATCCATTAATGGGATTAGTAAAGATGAATCAACTATTTAAATGATAGTTTCCACAGCAAAACGATTTGTGGATTTATTTATGAATAAAAAGATTAAATTTAAATAGTAAAAAAAAAGCATTGATTAAAAGATTAAAGTATTAATTTTGAAGAAAATTTAATGAATGTAATGGACTTAATTTTAAGATTTTCAATTCTATTGTTTTAAATAAATAATGTGATTAAAAAAATATTTTCTTTTAAATAATATTATTGTGTAAAATTGGGTTTCATATTCTAATATCAATATTTAAATTTTTCTATTGTTAATCGTTTGATCCCTTTTTAATCATAATTATTATGATTTTAAATAAAGTAATTATATGCATATTAATAATATAATCAGCACGCGTGCTCACCTAAGTTTTTCTAATCTTTCAGCTTTGTATATATTAATATAAATCTTTTACTTTAAAACAAAAACGAAGGGGTTTTCAACTAAAGTCAAAGTCTAATTTAACGAACATTTTTTTTTAAAAAATTCGTTCAAAAAAATAAAAATTCGTTAAAAAAAATAAAAATTTATAAATAAAATTAGATTATTTTTTATTCATAAAGTTCAGTATAAACGTTAAAATCAACAATTTTTTTATTGGATAACATTTTTCCGGCTAAACTTTACTTTGGGGAACTTTTCGTTATAATTCGGATTCATGGCGGGTGAAAATTTTTTACAAAATATTACAATTGAGAATATTGATGAATTGTTTAAATTTGAACAAATTTATTTATTGAATTAAAATATTCAATGCATTAAATTTTTGATAAGTTTAAAACTACTTAAAAAATTTAATGATTGCGAAATATGTGGCATAGAAATGATTTTATATAAACATCATTGTAAAGATGGTTATATATTTACTTGTATAAAATGTATAAAAAAATTTAATGATTGCGAAATATGTGGCATAGAAATGATTTTATATAAACATCATTGTAAAGACGGTTATATATTTACATGTATAAAATATAAAAAAAAAATTCCATCGTAGCAGGTTCATATTTTATAAATTCATACCTCACTTTTAAACAAATATTTTCAATTTTATTATTTTATAGCAATGATATTTCATGCTATAAAACAATAATAAAACAATGCAATATTAGTAGTTCGCGAACAGTTTGCGATTGGTTAAATTTCATTAGGGATGTTTATATTAATTATTTTGATGTGAATAGGGAAATGATTGGAGGTTATGGTACAATTGTTCAAATCGACGAAACAAAACTTGTTCGTAGGAAATATAATGTTGGTAACTAATGAATTTATAATTTAAGGAAGAATTCTCGCAAACCAAGATTATTGGATTGTTGGAGGAATTGATGAATTAGGAAAAATGTTTATGGTACTCACTAATGTTAGATCCAGGGAAGAATCGGAAAACGTAATTTTGAATAATGTTGCTCCACGCTCAATTATTCACACTGATGGTTGGGCTGGTTATAATAGATTGGAAGATCTTGGATTTACGCACTCAGTTCTAATCCATGATAGGCAATTTATAGCGGACGATGGTACACACACGCAAAAAATAGAAGCTACCTGGAGCGCTTTTAAAAAAAATTAAGAAAAATTACAAATAAATCTTTAGAATCAGTTGGTAGATATATAGCGGAGTAAATGTTGAAAAAAAAAATTTTCACACGAAATATTTTTACAAACAATAAAGGCTATAAATTTGATATATAATTTTTTGTGAGTTAATATTAATTATTCTTAAAAAATTTTCACCCGACATGAATCCGAATTGTTACGAAATATTTTCACAAACAATAAAGGCTATAAATTTGATATATAATTTTTTGTGAGTTAATATTAATTATTCTTAAAAAATTGTCACCCGACATGAATTTGGATTATTACGAAAAGTTCCCCTAAAGTAAAGTTTAACCAATTTTTCCTTTATAAACATAAAATATAAAGTTTGAAAGAATTCTAGTACTATCAACTAGATAAAACACATTTATATATTTGTATGAAAGTAATAAACTGATGTTGTTCATCGATGATTTATTCAAAATAATACGTAATAAAGAATTCTTTCGTTTTCTTTTTTTCATAATTTCAGCTTTTACTTTTCCCAAAGATATAAAATTTTTGCATCCATTTTCGATCATATACTGTTCAATTTTTTGTGGATAAGATATTACTCTGCTATAGATTACCCGTATCTTTTTTATTTTCTTTTATCTTAAATATCGAAAAGCTGGATTGATTCAATCTCATCTGAGTAATGAGTATGAAATTCAAGATTAAGCTCGTCCACAGGGTCCCTATATTGCTCATTTGGTAGTGAATTAAAAATTTTCGCGGTTATTTTATGTTTTTTCCAGTTTTTTAAAGCTTTTTTCAAAACAAAGTTTTAATGTTACAATAGTTACCGATTTTCATGATTCAAAAATTAGAGTAATTACATTTACAAGCTTTGTCTCCTTCATAATGCTGCTATAACACTCACGTGTGTCTTCTTTAAGAGAAATATCTCTCATTAAAAAAATTTCTATAGTGAGCTTTAAATGAATGGATTTTGTCTTTATCTAAAGGCTGTATTTTTGATGTTGTTCCTGGTAGAAAGAAATAGTTTTATGTTTAAAATTTTTAAATCTTTTCTATGAACAGGTGAATTATCAAGAAACAAAAGAAATTTCCTAGATTGTTTTTGTATTTTTCATTCAATGCTTCCGTCCATTCAAAGAAAATTGTACTGTTCATTCAAACCTTCTTGTTATTCTTATATTCAAATCCCAGTTTAAAAAAAATTAATTTTGAAAAGGTCATGTGATTTTTTGGAGTTACCAACTACTAACGGTTCAATTTTTTTGCAGGTAAACTCCCACAAAATATTATAGTAATACGATCCTTTTGAAATTTGCATGATGAAAAATCTATCTTTGATACTATTAATGTTTTTTTAGGACCCAAAAAAAAAGGTTTCATAGCAAATAAAGACGTCTGATGGTGAATATTTACAAAATATGTCTTCATAACTTCAACATATTTTCTATAATTCATCTTGATTAACAAAATCCTCTCCACTAGAAATTGTTTTGTACATGACGTTAAAAATTTTAAAAATTTTTCGTATTCATGAATTTGATCCTTTGAAACCATCAATAGTAAAATTCTTTATAATAAGCATCGCTTTTTCTTGAAGCTAATTGTTAGAAATAAAATGGTTTTTTGATCGCTTTATAATTAACCATTCGAACAAAACAGGATAAATTTTTACATTCGTATCCTTTAATAATACTATATTTTTAATGCTTTTGTCGATTTCATATGGGCTTCGAATTTTGTATTTTCCTTTTTTTTTTAATTTTATTAATCGTTCCAACTGCAACAGAAATCTTTTCTTCAATTGGTTTTGGGTTATAGTCGAGTTTTGTTTCTTATAGTCAAGAATTTGTATTTTTTCTGTCATTTTACAACCTGTTCTCTTTTCTTTTTGTTTATTTTTTATCGTATTCATTTTTTTTAGATTCGTTAAACTACAAAAAATCTGTTTATTAATATCACGATAGTTTTTTTACATCCATAAAAATAAATTTTCGTTAATTCAGCATTCGTTAAATTTGAGTTTTGACTGTAATTTCTTTTTGCAGAGGGATTCAATTAGATACGAATTTTATAACAAAAAATTATTTTTTTTGCTTTTTGTTACATTGATTCTACATGATCTGTAATGAATTTTGGAATCAAAGATAAAATTTCCCCGGCCGGGTAAATTTTCATTCTGATCCGGATAACGTTTGTCGCAAAGATTATAAAGATGGTATTAATTTAATGAAAATGTTTTAGTAATTTTTAAGGTTCATGCTAGTTATAGCGCATTTTATTTTGTTGAAAAAATAACAGCTTAAAATTAAAGAATAACTATTTATTTAAGCAATAAAAACATTAAACCGCTTTCTATTTTGTACTGCCATAGAAACTGAATTAGACATTCATTATGTTGTTCCTGGTTAATACATTTGTGTTCTCGTAAATAGGCTTTTAATCTAGACCACAATCCCTCTATATTTTGCATGTGCACGGCTGGATTTTCCGGATTTACAAAGTTGTAGGTGTGATTTACCGTTTTATGCCTAAATCGTTTAATGTCTGAAAAGGGCACTACCGTATGCCCTCCAATCGTCTGTATAAATGATTTTGCCAGGAAGTACATATTTGGACATCACATCCATAATTGAACCGTGTTTAAGTTTTCAACTGGGACTATAAAAGTTTTTTTTGGAACTCCTTTCAACTCCAACTATGTACCACTACCCATTAATGAGTCTTCCACGCTTATATTTCCGTTTGAAAAAAAAAGACTTTTATCGATCTCTAAAATTTTTGGAGATCCATCAGGAGTTTAGCAACTAATTTTCTGACTTAAATCAGCGATAAATTTACAGATAAGTTCACAAATGATACTGCAATATTCGCAAACTGTATTCCTGTTTAATCCAAATTCGTAGGCTATATAGAAGTAGGAAACTCCTTTAAAATATTTTTACATAATCTTAAAAATAGATTTGAAATCAAGTCTAGTTCCTTCAAAGAAGCTATTAAAACGGATACTCTTCGATGTTTTACATAGTTTATTACAACTTCAAAAAAATCCATCTTTTGCAGCCTTACGAACCTTATACAAGATTCTTCAAAGGTGTGCACCCAGTACATAAACTTTCATTTGCTATGAGTCTTGTTTCTGCAAGAAATTCATTCTGGGCAATATGTTTAGCCATAACCTGTTCTAAAAAGCTTTCGGTTATTCTCAAGTCCATTATGTCATTATTTGACATGATTTGATGTTCATCCAGGATTCTCTGTGAGCTCTTTCTTCTTCCCATTTAAAGCGCTTTTTTTCAAAAAAATAAAATGCGCTATAAAAAATAAAATGCGCTATAACTGGCATGAACCATTTTTAATATTAATATTTTAATATTTCTAAGTAGATTTTAATTCTGTTATTGATTCCGAGTAAATTTTAATTCTGATCCGAAATTTGTGTAAGGATACACGAAACAGAAGTTAAAAAATTTTTGAAAAATACTTATTGATAATTGTTTTGTTACTTATAAAAACAAGAAAACCCCTTTATTGTCACCAAAAATCGGTTTTTATTAACGCTAAAAGTGATTTTGAATCCATTATTCAATTTTATTTATAAAAACTATCCCTGAATTCATTTTTTGGATGCTTTATACACAACATCATACTTTTTTTTGCAGAATATTCTATTTGAGGAGTTTCCAGCAAGAGTGTAAAATTCCTGAAAAAAAATATTTGAAAAAGTAAAAGAATTTTTATTCTTATTATCTAAATTTATAAATATTAACACACGTATAAAGGTATTTTTCATTATTTTTCTAAATTTCATGTAGTTTTATTTGAATCAATGAAATCTCTTCTTTTAAAAAAGATATTAGTTTATTTTCTAAGTTTATAATCATTATTAAAATCAATTTTCCTTAGTTCGCATATTAGATATAAAATAGATTGATTTGAAGAATTGAAAGGTGTATGACCAAAATGGTCTCTGAAAGTGATTATTATTTATTGTGACCCAGGGTTCTAAAAAAAACTTTATTTCTATAGTTAATATTGAACTTATATATATCAACAACACCCAACATCTTATATACTACCCAAATAAAAAATTCCTTTCCAAATAATACAAAACTACTACTAAGGTAGGAAATTTTTAAATTACAACGCCTAACACCCCAAAGTATTACATATGACACAAAGGAACAATTAAATGCAAATATAAGCTTGACCAAACTGTTCCATACAACATGGTTTACCGGAATCCTCCTGTATAATTAATGACTCGATGCATCTAATAGAGCCATAGCTGTAAGTTTGTCCCTCCGATAATCGTTCCAATAATTGAAATCTATCATTATATGACCTAGTATCGGTACGTGGGACCAGTACAGCATCCTCTCTGGCAACAAGCTCTACTGTCAGCGATCTAAATTGCCACTCTTCAACGGTCCTAGCAAGAGAAATGATGTAATTATGAATATATACAATTGAATATTAACTATAAAAATAAAGATTTTATTTGGATAGTAATGTTCATTTGTATAGTATGTAAGATGTTGTATTTTATGGATTTATTGAATTTTAACTTTAAAAATAAATTTTCAAATATAAATATTATTAATAGTAACTATAAAAAATAAAGTTTCTTTCAGACCACGGGTTCATATTTCATAATAAACACATTTGACGAGCATTTTGCACTATATTTATTAAAATAGCGATTAATTGTATTAAGAAATCTTTCGCTATTATTGGTACTTAGAGGAATGTTTTTATTGCTTATTTCGTAAGTATTTCACCTTTTGTTCTTTTCTTAAGCTATATAATTTTCTTTGATGAACTTAAAAAATTCTTGATAATGTATGAATTTTGAGTGACAAAAATTTTCAATAAGAAAAAAATATTAAAAATAAGAATTAATTTCATTAACTAATCAATCATACCTAGCTGAAAAACTTTTCAATTTTAGATTATACATATATTCAAATTCTTTAACACAAGTAATCACTGCATCAAATTGTAAATTTTTCTTCAGATTGGTTTTTAGACTTCTCCACAATCTTGTTTGTGTGAATCAATCTGTCGTTATTATTTACTAATTCTTGTTTATGATTTATAGTTTTATGCACAAATCCTTTTGCATATACATCAATATATCGTTTCCAATTATCAGTATAAATTTTTGACCCAATTTTAGCATTTGAGGTTATTAAAGAGTGACAAAATTTGTTCATTTGTCTTCTAGTAATCATCAATTTAATTTTAGACTTTGTTCTACTTATCATACATATTTACAAATATTTTTACCCTTTGAGTATTCGACCTTTGTTATTTTTCAAACTATATAAGCGTTCGTTTCATTGACCTCAAATTCATCAATATTATCATTCAATTGGACGTTAGCACTGTCAGAACTATCTAAAATATTTTCTTTGATATTTCTGAAGTAAGAAGAAACCGTGTTCACGTCAGTATCGGTTTCTTGTCCAGTTTTTCGCACTGATTTTCTATCAGAATAAAATATCATTAAGTCATAAAATGTCTTGATATTCAACTTTTCTACTTTAATAAAGCTATAATTGATAACTGAAACAGTTTTTCGACATCTTAGTTTGTTAAATTGTAGTCTCAACTCCAATCCATGCCTGGTTTTGCTTTTCTAAATTAAGCTTACTATTGCAAAAAGCACATTGTCTGTCATCTATTTTTATTAAAACATTACAAGCAGGAAAATTCAATGCTTTTTCTTCGGTAATAGTTTCGCTAATATCTTTTTTTTTTCATTTTAAGCGTTTTTCTTCCTAAAAAAATAAAATTAAAATGTAATATTTTTATCCATATAAATTGATACGTTACCAAATTCTTTTTCAAATATTTTATACCCTTCCACTAAATCTTTAGATTTTTAAAAAATTAAGAGAAAGGATTATTCATATATTTGTATTGAAATTAGAATTTTATTTATATTTAATAGCTACTGTCTTCCCTCGAAAATAAGAAAGAAAAAAAAATAGCCTTTTCTTATAATCACGAATATCTCTAAAATTCTTGAAAATAATAAAGTTTCTTAATCTCGAAAATAAGAAAGTATTTAAAAGTAAAAATTAATTTTTTTTTAATAAAAAGTTGTTTTTAAATTTCAAAATAATATGCTCCGTTTGTTCATCTTCTTCGCCATATTTAAAACTAGTTTAATTCAGATTTGTATCGTAACTAAGATTTATGACGATATTATACACAATAGATGCTGTGTATATTTCAAGTTCTGTGGCGGAGCATCCAAGTTTATTCATTTCCTTTAGATACTCTTCATCATATATATCTTGTACATCTAATTTTTTATTCCTTGAACTATATCATCTCTGACATCAAGATGTTTGTTGAAAGTATCGTATAGGATATAATCTTGAAAAAAGAATTGCCGTCTTGACTTACAAACATCCATTGATCAAAATCTATCATAAGTTCGATCTGATCATCATTTTTTATACTAATGATCTCGTGTTCTTTTAATTCTTGCCCTGTTAACAATTTCTTAAGTGGTTTGTGCAGATTACCTATATTAAAATGATCACCCACAACCCTACAGATCTCGAAGCTTTTCGTAATCATATTTGAGTCGATTTTTTTGGCAAAATCGTTACATATATCAGTAACCAGTCCAACAGAAGGTCTTTAAACATTTCCTGCTTTAGTTCGGTTCTGTTCGTCTTCAATTGCTTCTGCCATCCATTCATTAATTATGTCTCCATAGTATTGTTGTATAGATCGATTTATCGATACATCTAACATTTGTAACAAAGGGGTCATCCCTTTTGGTACAAAGATAATAAATACATTATACTTTATATATATTTCAGCTAGGTTTAAGTGTGCAGAAAACATATCAATGATAAACAACACCGACTCTCTAGCGAATCTAGTTTCCTATCTCGATAGAATATATTTCTCAAAAAAAGAGCATGTAAGTTCTTCACTCCCCATACCAGTCTTGTTCACATTTACAAATACATTTTTATTCGTATCTGCAGGCTTTTTTTTTGGTTAAAAAAAGGCAGTGGTTTCCGACAAATCTTCCATCAGCTGAAATTATTGGCGTATAAGTGAAGCGTGCTTGTGATGTATAAGCTTTATATAATAACATGTTTTTAGAACCCTTTAAAGTTAGTGTCTTACTGTTTTCCTGCTCAAAATATATAGGAAGCTGATCAAAGTTCAATATGTTCTTAGGTTTGATATTGTGATTCTTTATTAAGTCTCGTGCAGTGTTTATGAATTCAATTGCCAAAGATTTTGCGTTTTTGGGTATGGATCTACACGATGTTTGTGCACGACAAACTAGATTGTTTCTTTTTTTAAAATTGTTAATAAAACCATCAGAGGATTTAAAGTCACAAATTTAAAGGTCTTTAGCCATATTTGATGCTTTTAGTTTCAAATATTTATCCTTTACAACTAATCCCTTAGAATTCATAGTGAGAACCCAATTGTAAAGATTCTTGTCAATATCCAAAAAAGGTGTACTTCTTCCTGATTTGCCTACCTTCCTCCTCTTGATTATCGAAAGAGAATTGTCAGATAATATATCAAGCATTTCGTTTTTCTTTTAAACCCACGTGGAAAGCATTTTTTCTGATATCGATTATTTTCTTGCAATATCTGCCTGCTTCTTCAAAGATCCATCTTAATTTATTGCCTCAAATTCTGTTACCACGTCAAGCCTTAACTTAATAGTAAAGTTTTTTCTTGTAGCTTGGTTAAAAATATTTTTTGTCATTTGGGATTAAAAAATTTTGTAAAAATATAAAAAAAACCTCGAAAATAAGAAAGAAACTTTCTTATTGTCGAGATTAAGAAACTTTCTTATTTTGGAGGGAACACAGTAGTTTATTTTTTAGTAAATTTTTATAAAAGATTATTTTTATGGATAAATCAAATCAAATTTATAAAATCATAAAATCATAAAGGATATATTGATCATTTAAAGATGTATTAATAGTGAATTTGAATATAATAAATTTGATAGTCTATTAGTAACAATGATCTATAATAAAAAAATAATAATGAATTTATAGTGTATAACCTAAATAATAATTGAAAAGTAATTGCTTATTTTTGTCCATCTAATGAGAACAAAGAAATAGTGTAAAATATAATTTTAAACTTTGTGTGATGAAAACTTCAAATTTTCAATCATATCGGATACTTATAAGGAAATATGTCGACTAAACACTAAAATGGTACTTAACCATGTTGATGGCGCATGACATTACGAGTAATTATTTTATTATAAATAAATAACCAAATAATATTTTATAACATTATGAAAAAACCAAATAACGTTTTTCAAAAGAATTTCTTACGGTGATTTCCGAATATATCCTTATCAAACGTTTTTACTGTACACATTCGAATGTTACCAAGAATCCTCCTATTTCAACGGTAAACTTATATTCAAGCCATTAGTGTAACGAAAATTGCAAACTTTAACAGTCTTCATCTAATGAATTTAAGTAATTTTAACAAAAGATTCATGTCTTCTGATTTTGAAGATGATGATCCTAAAAAGAAAAGTATATTATTACGTCATTCCAGGTAAAAGGGAGAAAATTAAATTTGAAAAAAAAATGGAAAAAGACCAACTAAGAAGCAAATCCAGAAGACCTATATATAATAAAAATCAAGAAAACAAGATAACCACCAAGCAACAAGTTAAAGATGAGATGAAAAAAATTCAACAAAGTAGCGTTATTAGTAAAATTCTTCATCCCTCTAAAACTTCTCCAAAAAGCTCTGTATCATTCCAGTGGGAACCAATTAATAGAGATATTTTACAAAAAATCATTGCTAGTGAATCCAAAAATACAGTTAAAGTAATCGTTTGAACAATTTTAGCCCGTTGAACCTATAGATAAACCAATAATACATAAATATATTCCCGCTAAAAAAGAAAAAACGAAGGATTACTATGAGTCTATTGGTTCCCAAGTATTTTTATATATTAAATTTCAGGAAGATTTTAAAACAATAGAATCTACTAATCTAGAGTTTGAATCGACATTTGATCGAAAGCTGGTATTATTAAATAATTTAATAGAAACAAAAACTATTTGAAAGCTTGGAATTAAGATTGTACGGACACGATTCCGAGGTTTTGCGGAGTTATTTAATATTTGTGGGTATGGTTATAGAAAATCTGAAGCTGGAACACAGTCCTATGTAAAAAGCTTTTAAGTTTTCAAGTTTAGCTCCTCCTCATCATTTCAGTAGAAGGACAATTTTGAGATCTATTCATGTACATAAGAAGGCTAGAAGACAGTACGAAGTACGTACTTACAAAAGATCAATTACGGTAAAGGTTTTTTTTGAAATTTAAAGTTGTTTCGCCTTACGGAGCAATCAGCAAATGTAATTCTCTCCTACCTTCAATATAATTTGCCGGAGGGAGTGGCGATGAATGTAATTTATAGAAATATGGAACCTATGCCAGAATACTTATTATGTTAATTTAAATAATTGTGTGTCTGACATTTCACAAAATAAACTAAATTGAAATACAATAACTAAGGGAATTTTTCCAATACGTAAACCTGGATAAACATTACTTTATAAATACATTGTTATAACGAACAGGAATCGGTCCAAAGTTTGACCAGCTTTGCAAATCAAACTGAATAAGTCCAATGGATGTGCACTTGTACAAAACCAAAAGTAAAGAAATCAAATGACCAATGATATAGACCAACCCGTGAAATAGTCTAAAGTTCTCGCTAAATTTTTTACAAACTAAAAAAATATAACCATATACTTTGTGGAAACCCAATTAAGGCCGAAATATGTCTATATGCGGTCATAACAATAAACATAATTGGAAATATCGATATAGTACTACCAGAAAACCACATCATCAAGCCAATATTTAATAATCCTTTTAAAGGTTCTGTTGCTAAGGAAAGAGATTTCTAAAAATAAGAGCAGACATACTTGATTCATCAGAACTTGGTTAGCAGTTGAATCTCTCTAAAGAAAGTCAACGTTTTTTTACTGTTTTCTTGGTGTTTATTACTTGAATAGCATTAAAAGCAGGTTGTTCATCCAATTCAACAACATCTGGTTCGGCAATCATTATTCGTTAAACTCCGTATATTTTTTTTGCAAATTAAAAATTTAATCAAGTTTTTGTTAATTTTTGCAATTTTTTTTAATCTTTAATCGTATATGTTCGGAAATGTAATGTAAGTTTAAATAGTAATTAAAATTAATTATTAATTTTAAACTTTATTATTGGTAAGAATGTAGTTTTGGGGGCCCGTACGCCTGCGCAAAATGAAATTCCTAGAATTGCTTGAAATTATAAATAATTCAGATTTATTATATTCTTTTTTGCA
>CAKKLC010002433.1:41400-61950 GCA_918559645.1 Ceratonova shasta | reverse complement strand
CAACTTAAAAGCTGCATCATATGCATTTCTTCGTGTCCTTGCCATGATGAGGATGACAAAATGATTTCCGTAATCAGAATGATAAGATATTTATACGTGCTTGATTTAATCTAAATAATAAACTAAAAAGTTACATTATTTTACCCTAAACTGTTTTTATTTAAAATATGTATTTTTTTACCCTAACCCGTCAGGCAATTTTATGGTTTAGTAAAAGTGAAAAAATCCATATATAAGCCGCAAGTTTCATAGCGTTGGAAAAAACGCGCGGCTTATAGTTCGGAATTTACTGTATATCTGTTTTTTAGATTAATTGTATTTTTTTGTCAGTTTTATATTCTTCTGTTTTATATTGATATTCAATAATAAATTATTTCGTTTTATTAGAAAAATGCTACAATATAATATAAAATAAACACAAATATTTAGTATATGGAAATTTATTAAAATAATATTTTTTATTTTGTTCTGTATTTGTGTACCTAAAAAATTAATTAGGATTCTAGCTTATAAAATCCTATTATCTTTATAGTGTATCAATTTCTGATGAAACTTTTAATGGAATTTTTATTAAGATATGGAATCCATACAAATATTATTAGTAGGTATGGCGTAATGTTAAATTTATCTTTTAAAGACCAACTATACTTTAAAACTGTAAAAAATATAATTCTTTATATTATTTAGTTGTTATTTAGGAAAATATATATTTTAAAATAAAAAAATACTCATCTTGGATCAAACTTTTAAAAATTATAAGTTTCCTATTGAGAAATATACTATTTATTTAATATTTGGGTATTAAATCTATTATAGTTCTGTACTATAAGTAATAATTTTCTTACACAACTAGATTCAAGTTCTAGTGACCCATTGATCAATTTATTACTTTTTGAAAGCAAAGTGCAGAAAATTAATTATAAAATAAACTAAAAAAATTGGAAGATATTAATTTATTTTAAGAACCAAATGAGTCTTGAATACATACTGATTATCAATATTCTTAAATTATTAAAATTTTATTATTTATTATTTTTGGAATAAAATTGTAAAAAATGTTCAAGAATAAATGCACAATTAATTTTTATTTATAAGATATTCTAAAATTTAATTTCTTCTTTAGAATTGTTTTATATACACAATATCTTTTTTATAATTAAAAAGACAATCTAAATTCTATATGAATGATTCCAAATTGATTGTATAGCTAGAATAAGCCTTTACTGTACGTAACGGAAATATTTAATTTGTTTAATAATTGGTTAATGTTCTGTTAACTTATTTTTATCTTCGATATATTGATAATAAAATATTCCATATTTTTTTAAACTTCTCAAGGTATTTATTGATAAATTAAAAATAACGTATTTAATTATTTCATTCTCCTATCCAGATTTCCCCCTTTTCAAAAATATAATCAAATTCACAAATAAATTCGTATTTCCTACAGTATTTATAATTTGAGTTGAAGAAAAATTATACAATTAAATTTAGATTATTTATTGGTATCCCAAACTTTGGCAAGAATTAGGAAATATAATCAGATTTTTAAAAATGTTTTTTGGGCGTTTAAATATTTTTTTATACATATTTCTTACCGTAATTATGATATTTTAGTAGATATAATTAAAAATTGTAAATGCATTTGATGTTCAGTATAAATTGCAAAAATAATTATCATAAAATTTGTTTATTTTTTATGTATATATTTATCTTAAATTTCAAGTTATTTTATAACCACTAAATTTAATTTTTAAATAATTATAAATCACATCATTAAAATTTTTGACTTACAAATAAAGCAAGCAAGTTGCAAAAAGTTAAATTTTTAGTAACTTTTTAAATGCTCCCAAAATGAATGACGTTTTTAATCAGAATTATATAAAATAAATTGCAAAATATTCAAAAGAATTTGTTCTTGACCCAAATTGCTTATTATTTTGTTCTATTTGCTGTGTAAAAGTTGATTTTTAAAGAAAATTTTCTGTTGAAAAAAATAGAAGCTCTAAGAAACAACAAGCAAGCTTAGCTTTAATAAAAAAAGAAACCTTGATTCAAAGTTTATTGGTATGTCCTGAAAAGCATTTTAATTTATTTATGTTTGATTACTTGCTTTCGGCTGGTATTCTGTTATATAAACTCTGAAATCAAAAATTGAATTATTTATTTGATTAAATGAAATTTAAATTGCCATCAGAATAAACTACAAGAAAATTAATTGATCCATTAATAATTTAAAATTGTATTTTTTTGTAAAATCTTTGCAGAGCACAGAATAGTGATTGAATTTGATGAATCAGTGATTAAAGGCAAAAAATATTGTAATAACTTGCATCAAATTTTGATCATCCTAATAATTTTTTTGCAATCGATTGTGTGGAGTTGAATACTAATATTGTATCTTATCAAGTTATTCCTTTAATTGAGTTAGCTTTGGAAAAAATTAAATGCACATTCAACAATATCGATATTATAATTTTTGACTCAGCTACATATATGGTAAAATATGATAATAATCTAAAAGAATTATATCCTCAAATTAGTCATATTGAATGTAAAGCCCATCTTTTGCACAATTGTTCATTAAAATATAAAGGATTTTTTTGCGAATGTGGATTATTTTATTGTCTGCGTCAGAATGTTTACCATAAAAAAACAGAAGTCATAAATAATTATTTCTCCACATCGGAGCTCGCCTCATATTGTTGTTACTCGATGGTCTGGTTGGATGAAGGCAGCTCTTTATTATGGTGAATTCTTGCCGAATATTAAAAAAATATTAAACTCTTGTGTTCATCAAAGAATTATTGTAGAAAAGGATAAGGAGGCTGTGAATAATGCATCACTAACAATGGATCTTATGATGCTTAAAATATGTTATAAAAATATAATTCCATTATTAAATAATTTTGAGAATAATGATTTTAATATCAAATGTGCAATTGACGCTGTTCTTATTTTAACTTTTTATTCAGATCCTGCCAATATAAAAATTTTTGTTAATCAAAGACTCCAAAACGAAGATTTTAAAAAAAATTAAATTAATGAAAGATCAAACATTACCTCCTGCAATGTATATAAAATTGAAAAACTGTCCACCAACTTCAATATGTGTTGAAAGAAGTTCTTTAATGTTAAAGTAATTATTTACATATGATCGAAATTTAAAAAAAAAGAGAACATAGTAAAGTATTTTATTTGGTATTATAACTCTAATGAAGACAAAGCGGAGAATTCTGAAATTTTTGATGATAATTAAGGCAACCAACATGCAAAAAAATGCAAATTTGCATATTTTCTAAAAATGTTACATTAAAAAAATGCAAAAAAAAATTATTGTCAAATGGCGTTTTCATCTATCAAAGATTTAGCAAATATCAAAAAGGATATTAGAAAGTATCCAAAGAAGTTCACTATGGGTCCAAACACAACACTGGTATGCAATTTTTATTTCTTAAGAATAAATCATCAAAGAAAGTCTACGATCGATTTGCGCAGGAAATCCCAAAGACACCTCAAAATTATGACGGTCTTAGAATCATCGGAAGTGTAAAATTGCAGACTTTTTTAGTTGATCCTAAAGTAGATTTCTCTAAGATGTTTGTAACTGCATTTCTTTCGGCAGAAATTCCTCTTTATAAACTTAGAAATAAACAATTAAATGATCTTTTTAAGTTTATGGAGCATCCATTGATCTCGGAAACTACTGCGAGATCTCAAGTTAAAGTTCTATATTCAGAAAAAATTCTAAGAAATTAAACAAAAGTGCGTGAATGAAAAGATATTAATTATTTTTGATGAATCTGATATCAAAGGTCGTAAATACGCAAATACGTTAATCAGGAGTGTAATTTTCCAGAAAATATTTTTTTACTTGACTTTGTTGAATTAGACAGAAAAATTGATTCAAGAGTGGTTAATCAATTGATACAAGAGGCAATAGAAAAAATAGGTACTACATTAAATAATGTAGAGATGATAATTTCAGATTGTGCTACTTATATGGTCAAAGCGATAAATGGTATTAAAAACATATACACGCATGTTTTACATATAAAATGTTTCACCTATTAAATTCATAATTGTGCAATGAAGATCAAATCCTAATATTCAAATATAGATTATCTTATTGCATTAATAAGAATGCCAACCCATAAAAATCGCAGAATGATATCAAAATTTGTAAGTATCGGGTGTCTACCGGATGTAGTAATAACAATGTGGTCTAGTTGGATCAAAACAGCGATATATTATGCATGTAATCTTCCACAAGTTCAATCAATTATAGCATCCTATCCGCCTGAAGGGTTACTGCTTCAAGGAGTCAAAGAAGAAATGGTATGTCAAAGTTTGACAAGTGAATTGGTAGATTTAAAAAAACTTTTATGAGTGTTTGATTCCAATATTAGATAGTTTTGAACATTCGAAGTACACTATCAGAACTGGCTACGCTGCTATAATTTATCTTGAATTTAAAGAAGATCATGAAAATATAAAAGATTATTTAGATCAGAGATTAAAATAAAATGATGTTAAGATTATTGCTCTTATGTCTGATAGCTTTATTTCTCCTTCTCGTTATTTAAATCTAGGGAATTGTCCACCGACCTCAATAGCAGTAGAAAAAAGTTTTTCAATGTTGAAGAAACTTTGTTCAGGAAAATTTCTTGAAATACTTTTTTTTATTATTATAATTATGTAGAGGATGCTAAAATTGCTACGATTTCTGAATCATATGATATCACTGATTTTGAAGAAGATTCCAATTAAATTTAAAAAAAATATTTTTTATTATTATTTTTTTTGCATTTTTCTTTTATTATTTTCTTTGAATTTTTTTTGCATTTTTATCATTTTTTCGTATTTTGTGCATATTCGTGGTTACCCTAATGATAACAAAAAAAAATAATTATGATTTAGTTTAAAACTATTTGTTTTTTGTATTAATATCATTGTACATTTTTGCAACTTTATGGTTGCCCTACTTATAAAGAATGTAAAAATAATTAATTTAAAAAATTTGGATTTTTCTATAAAATATTGAAGAATTACTGGGTTAGATTTAGTTTATTTTTTAGAATAGAATTTTATAGTTTATTTTCATACAAAAATACTTTTTTTATTAAATTAATATAATACACAACAATTTATAACTCATTATTATTACTAAATATGTTCTTGAGAAAAAGTAAGCCCAACTAGTTGATAAAGAAGTAAGAAATAAACTAGATGGTGCAAATGCAAAATAAATCACATTAAATTTTCAAAAAAACATTTTTTGAATAACAAGTATTTTTATTTCATTAAAGAACTAATAATTTTGTATTAAAAACCATTAATTTAATAAAAATTAATCAAGAGACTACTATTTAATGCCGTATCTAAACACGTGAAATATAAAAAAAAAATGATGATAATAGAAACTGATAAAATGTTGATGTTGTAAAAATACAAAATTACTAAACTTTTTTTATAAAAATTCAGAATTTCTTAGAATTTGAAATATGTAAAATAATAACTTTCAATAAGGACAGAATTCTTGCTGACCTCAAAAAAAAATATATTTATGTTTTAGTCTAATCAAATTAAAATCAGGCAATAATAATATAGAAATATTATCTAATTCTAAGTTTTATGTAATTAAAATTTAAAAAAAATGATGAAAACAAGGTCTTATTATTTTACAATCAATAGAAAATATTAATTTATTTTTATTTTATAATTAAAATAGTATATCTTTGACCCAGAAATATGACCAAAAATATCAAATTTACTAATTATGTGATTTATAAAAACCTTTATAAAGATTTTTGTATTTGGAAATATCTAATAAAAATTACACATGGAATAATATTCCTAATTAATTTAATAAATCCACAATTTCAACCTCTTCAATCAAGGCTGCTATTTCATCTATATATTTAAAAGTAACTTTTAAAATAATCGAAGGCTTTTACATTGAAGTTAAAAGTTTTTAGCCTTTAATATTTTTCCATAACTGACTATAATATAGTCTTATATTTTCGCTTCAAATTGTTCAATAATTAGTGAATTATATTATTTTTAGATTTTATTCTTATCCATGTGATAATGGATATTGAAAGAATTTCGCTTCAAAATTTTGAATAAGATCTCAACTATGTGATTTAAATGCAGTAGATGTTACTAAAATGTCAGTTGTTACAAAATAATTTTTTTATTGAAATTTTTAACAAAATGAACAAATACCATATTTTTATACAGAATATCAACCTTAATAATTACTTGACTATTCCTACATGATAATATGTTTGGACACACAAATCACTATTATTTTTTTTTCTCTCTAATATTAATGTCGTTTATTTAATTTTTATTCATTTAAATTCCATTTACTGGTATTAACATAAATTTATCGATACTTATTAAAAATAAATCATTTTGTCATAATAGTAGTTATCTAGTAGCCATTAAAAATCAACTTTAAATTATTTTAAGATTTCGTTATACTATATGGATATGCAGCATTTAGTTTTATTTTTTTATAAAGTTTGTTGTGTTTTGTAGAAATATATTTTTGCAGTTATTTAGTTTTTTTTTATAAGCAATGATTCTTTTATTATTTAGATCCTTAAAATTTTAAATTGATCCTTTAGATTTTATATTAAACATTCTGAAATGCAAAAATAATTTATTTTTTAAATTAAATTCAAATGAGTAAGTTTTTTTATACTAAACTGTCATATTTGTTTCAAAAATTTAGAGTATTAATATTTTAATGAAATTTACGGGGATTCATCAAAAATTAAGACACAAATATAATAAAGATCAATATTTTATAAATCATGTTACAAAAACTTGAAAAAATAAATGCAATGGCTTTTTTTGTGCGAAGGAAAGATTTTTAGAGCATTTGTATTATGATAATGCATACATTAAAAGTAGCTTCAATATTATAATTTCATTTAATAAAATGTTAGATTTGGATCAAGTTAAGTTGCTTTTTAATACAGATATTGTTTAAACGTATGATTATTAAATTATATACAGGAATATGAAAATCCCTAAATAATTCATTTAAAAATGTTAAACCTATATAATATTAATAACATGAAAGCTAAAAAAATTTTTATTTATGAAAGAATATTAACATACTTTGAAAAATTTATTAAACACAAAAAATAAAGGAAAATACGGATCAAGTCGTATGAGTGGCTAATGATAAGCACTATCAATGATAATAATTTTTTTTAATTCTTATAATGCCATTAGAATTTACAAGAATGACTAATTTAGATTTCACCTAATGCTTGGTTGGAAAAAAACACTAAGAATGATCAGATTGATGATGTGCAACCAGCGTTTTAATTTAGTATCACTTAATGATGCTGTTGAGGGATACTCCTACGTTTGCTTAACAAGTGAATGTAGCAGATTTAGAAAGCATCCCTTGATACGTAAAAAACATGGTTTGAAGCTTTTGCAATTCCTGCAGTGAAAATTTATATTTTTCTAGATTTTTAAAGTAAAAAAATACAATTGTGAGACTATGAAGATTTAAAAAGATACAGCTTTAAAGCTTATAAAAATCAATGAAAATAAAATAAATGCAAACACTGAACAGGATTTCCCAAAATTAGGTGGAAAAAAACTGTATTATACAAATCGATAAGACCAAGCTTAGCTATAATGTTTATAGTCATCGAATCAGAGGCCCAAGGGAACAAATTTGGACTTTCTGCATTGTTGACACGTCAAATTCAACCTGTAAGAGAATTTGCTAATTTGGTTGAAAATAGAATTGCACAAACTATATTGCAACTTATTAGAAAAAAATTTATAGAAGGCTCCATTATAAATACAGATGAGTGGAGAGAATACGTAATTTGATTAATTTTAATCATCAGCATAGTACAATATGTCATAAGTATAATTTTTTGGATTATGAAAACAATGTACGTACCCAGCATGTAGAAAGCTGGAACAATAAATTGAAAATGGTAATAAAAAAGAAAAGGAGCGCAACCCAGCTGTCATACGACATTTTTTTCTGTATTTACATTCTTTGATTATTATAAAGATGATAGTTTTGACCAAATTGTACAAATGAATAAAAATTGATCTTTTGATTTTTTCTTTTCTCTTATCTTTATCCTTAGCCACATATACAACATGATGCGAAAATAATTTAATTTATCGTTTTGAAAAAATTAAAACAATTTGATAGATTTTCTGTTGATAAATGATTTAAAACAAAGTTATTAAACACAAAAACCAAAAGGAAATACTTTAATTTTCCGTTTTTGGAAAAAAAACAATTTCATAAATTTTCTGTTGATAACTGATTTCAAACAAAGTTATTAAACACAAAAACCAAAGGAAAATACTTTAATTTGCCGTTTTGGAAAAAAAACAATTTCATATATTTTCTGTTGATAACTGATTTAAAACAAAGTTATTAAACATAAATTAAAAGGAAAATACTTTAATTTGCCGTTTTGGAAAAAAAACAATTTCATAGATTTTCTGTTGATAAATGATTTAAAACAAAGTTATTAAACACAAATTAAAGGGAAAATACTTTTATTTGCCATTTCGGAAAAAAAAACAATTTCATATATATTTTCCCTTGATAACTGATTTAAAACAAAGTTATTAAACACAAATTAAAAGGAAAATACTTTAATTTGCCGCTTTGGAAAAAAAACAATTTCATATATTTTCTGTTGATAACTGATTTAAAACAAAGTTATTAAACACAAAAACCAAAGGAAAATACTTTAATTTGCCATTTTAGAAAAAAAAACAATTTCATAGGTTTTCTGTTGATAATTCAGATTTAAAACAAAGTTATTATACACAAAATACCAAAGGAAAATACATTGATTCGCCGTTTTGGAAAAAAATTTTCATATAAATTTTCCATTGATATCTGATTTAAAACAAAGTTATTAAACACAAAAACCAAAGGAAAATACTTTAATTTGCCGTTTTGCAAAAAAAAAACACTTTCATATATATTTTCTGTTGATAAGTGATTTAAAACAAAGTTATTAAACACAAAAACCAAAGGAAAATACTTTAATTTTCCGTTTTGCAAAAAAAACAATTTCATATATATTTTCCGTTGATAACTGATTTAAAACAAAGTTATTAAACACAAAACCCAAAGGAAAATACTTTAATTTGCCGTTTTGAAAAAAAAACAATTTCATAGATTTTCTATTGATAACACCGATTTTAAAAAGTTATTAAACACAAATTAAAAGGAAAATACTTTAATTTGCCATTTCGGAAAAAAAAACAATTTCATATATATTTTCCGTTGATAACTGATTTAAAACAATGTTATTAAACACAAAACCCAAAGGAAAATACTTTAATTTGCCATTTTGGAAAAAACAATTTCATAGATTTTCTGTTGATATCTGATTTAAAACAAAGTTATTAAACACAAGAACAAAAAAAAAATACTTTAATTTGCCGTTTTGGAAAAAAAACAATTTTATAGATTTTTCGTTGATAACTGATTTAAAACAAAGTTATTAAACACAAAACCCAAAGAAAAATACTTTAATTTGCCATTTTGGAAAAATATATTCATATAAATTTTCTGTTGATATCTGATTTAAAACAAAGTTATTAAACACAACAACCAAAGGAAAATACTTTGATTTGCCGTTTTGGAAAAATAAAAACAATTTGATAGATTTTCTGTTGATAACTCAAATTTAAAACAAAGTTATTAAACACAAAAACCAAAGGAAAATACTTTAATTTGCCGCTTTGGAAAAATAAAAACACTTTAATGTATTTTATGTTGATAACTGATTTCAAACAAAGTTATTAAACACAAAAACCAAAGGAAAATACTTTAATTTGCCGTTTTGCAAAAAAAACACTTTAATATATTTTATGTTGATAACTGATTTAAAACAATGTTATTAAACACAAAACCCAAAGGAAAATACTTTAATTTGCCGCTTTGGAAAAAAAAACAATTTCATATATTTTCTGTTGATAACTGATTTAAAACAAAGTTATTAAACAAAGAAACCAAAGAAAAATACTTTAATTTGCCATTTTGGAAAAAACAATTTCATATATTTTCTGTTGATAAATGATTTAAAACAAAGTTATTAAACACAAAAACCAAAGGAAAATACTTAAATTTGCCGCTTTTGAAAAATAAAAACAATTTGATATATTTTCTGTTGATAACTGATTTAAAACAAAGTTATTAAACACAAAAACCAAAGAAAAATACTTTAATTTGCCATTTTGGAAAAAATAATTTCATAGATTTTCTGTTAATAAAACCGATTTAAAACAAAGTTATTAAACACAAATTAAAGGGAAAATACTATTATTTGCCGTTTTGCAAAAAAAACAATTTCATATATATTTTCCGTTGATAACTGATTTAAACAAAGTTATTAAACACAAAAACCAAAGGAAAATATTCTAATTTGTCGTTTTGAAAAATAAAAACAATTTCATAAATTTTCTGTTGATAACTGATTTAAAACAAAGTTATTAAACACAAAACCCAAAGGAAAATACTTTAATTTGCCGTTTTGGAAAAAACAATTTCATAGATTTTATGTCGATAACTGATTTAAAACAAAGTTATTAAACACTAAAACCAAAGGAAAATACTTTAATTTGCCGTTTTGGAAAAATAAAAACACTAATATATTTTCTGTTGATAACTGATTTAAAACAAAGTTATTAAACACAAATTAATAGGAAATACTTTAATTTGCCGTTTTGGAAAAAAAACAATTTTATAGATTTTCTGTCGATAATTGATTTAAAACCAAGTTATTAAACACAACAACCAAAGGAAAATACTTTAATTTGCCGCTTTGGAAAAATAAAAACACTAATATATTTTATGTTGATAACTGATTTAAAACAAAGTTATTAAAAACAAATTAAAGGGAAAATACTTTAATTTGCCGTTTTGCAAAAAAAACACTTTCATATAGATTTTCTGTTGATAACTGATTTAAAACAAAGTTATTAAACACAAATTAATAGGAAAATACATTAATTTACCGTTTTGAAAAAAAAACAATTTCATAGATTTTCTATTGATAACACCGATTTTAAAAAGTTATTAAACACAAATTAAAGGGAAAATACTTTAATTTGCCGTTTTAGAAAAAAATATTCATATATATTTTCCGTTGATAACTGATTTAAAACAAAGTTATTAAACACAAATTAAAAGGAAAATACTTTAATTTGCCATTTTGGAAAAAACAATTTCATAGATTTTCTATTGATAACACCGATTTTAAAAAGTTATTATGCATATTTACATATTAATTTTTATAATTAAAAATTCCCCTGTTAATATTTTAATACATCTTTTATATAACAATACAAACATAATATATATTTCGTTTATAATTTTAATATTTAATCAATTTTCGGACAAATATGTTTTAAGTATTAGTATTATGAATGCTATAATTCTGAAACCAACTGCCAAGATGAATAAAACTCCAATATTTAACCAAAAATTGTTCTAAATATGTTATAAACACTACTGGATTAATTTTTAACTGATTAAGAACTAAACTTGCTTTAATTGATTTGTTAAATTGAGATTCACTACAAAAATCCATATCATCGCATACTTAAGATTAAAAAACATTTACATATTTCTCCAGTATTAAATTGGCTTATTGCTAAATCTTGAAATGAGTATCTAAACCAAGATATATATTCCAACCATATAAAATAAACAGGAACAGTCCTTAAGTAATTAATATTTTAGTATACCCAGATTTTACAAAAAATCCCCCAAATAATAATAAAGGAATCACCAAAGGTGCTGATATAGCACTCGCTATTTGTACTGTTGGCGAAATTACTGCAATGATATATCCTTAATGTAATAAATTCAATACCGTATGATTGAGAAGTAATTGATAATAACGCTATAATTAAATATGCGGTTAAATATGAAACAAAAGATGCATTTAAACCTAAAATTTGAATATTTGTTACCAATCATCCAATAAGCTACAGTTACAAAAATCAAGGTGCTTATTAAAGTTATAGGAATCTACAATTTTTATTTGGCATACCTCAATAAGTGTCTTAGTTATGAAGTATACTCCTGTTTTATACAATAACGACCGATGTTCTCTGCGAAATAAGGCAAGTTCTACTGGAAAAATCTTTTGTTATTTATAAAATATACGTAAATAACTGAAAACAAATTTGAAAATGAATTTGACGTGCAGAAAAAAAATAATGCACCTTGTAAATTTTGCACATAAGAAATTTTCTTTGGTAATTGCAAGTAAATGAGTCCTGCTAAAAGTCCAACAAACTAATTATCTCAAAATTTCTACTAGAGCTTGGCCAAATTTTGTGGTTGTTGATAAGGGTTCTCTTATAGCTCCTATAAAGCATCGATACAATAGTATCCAAAACTGTAACAAAGTTGAGGCTTTATAATGGACACTAAAAATTAAAACAAATACAAAAATTTCCCCCTTTTTTTTATAATTTTTCCATCAGTTTGCTAAAAATAAAGTTCCAAATACAATTTTATTTGCATCAATTGGATAATTTTCATTTCTGGACTCAATGATATTCTAAAAATTATCCTTATTAAATTTACACTTATTTTCATTAAACATTCATTCTCTTTACCAGGGATAATAGAGATCTGATCAATAATAAAATCCGCTGGGTTAAACATTTCTGGACACACATGACCAGCTCTATTGTTATTAAAAGCTTACTTTGCAAATATCTGGATCACTTCATTAAAAGGGTTGCAAGTCACAATTTTTCCATCCGCTAGCAAAATGACACTTTTATTAAAAAAAAATACTCATCAAACAATGAAATGATTTGCGACGAAGGTTGATGGATTGTGCAAACAACTATTTTTCCAGACCTTGCACTATGCATTAATGTCAAAACAACACTTTCAGCCATAAATACATCTAAACCAGAAGTTGGCTCATCGGCAAAAATTATTTTTGGATTTTTTATAAGCTACAGAAAATAAAAGCAGTTGATACCTCAGTAGCCAAGCTCAACCTTTTTTTTTCTCCACCAGAAATCCCTGAGACAGTGATTCCGTCACCTATTGTTGATTTGGCACACTTAATTAAGTTGAATTCAGTTAATAAATCTTGTATCATAGATTTAGTCCCTTTTTCTTTATCTTTTTGCAGTCCTTGGAGTTTTAACTATAGGTACAAAAAATTTACGTTAAAGAATAAATGTTCTTCGACAGTAAACCTAATAAAAAACAAGTCAATCTGCTGAACATAGCATGATATATTTCTAAGACTTTTAGATTTCCCATTGAAACAAATGGAACCATCAATTTTTGTATTCTTTGTAAATTGGCCACTTAATGTATTTAGTAAAGTTGTCTTTCCTGCACCACTAGCACCCATAAGAGCTACAAGTCTTCCTGATGAAGCATAACCACTAACTTTAATATCCAAAAATTATACCGTCTTTTAAAATTTCTTTAAACTTGGGTGCTCTTGTATTTTTATTAAATAAATTTTTAACAGATCGTTTTAAAGGTATTTTAACTGTAATATTAGACCAAGATAAAACATCCTCTACTATTTCATTTTCACTTTCAAACTCTTTTAATGGAGTATCTATCATTTTCAGTTATAAATATAGATAAAAAACGTGTATTTCTAGGGAATTATATTATTCTTAATAAAACAAAATAAAGATTATAGTTCTTTAGAATATTTAATTGCAGAACTATTTAAGGGTGATAATATTTTTAATATTTTAGTTTTGTTTATTATATTATTTATATGGTGCTTTAAGGTGATATACTGAAAGCTTAAATTAATTAATTTAGCAAGAATTAATATATTATTTTATAATCTTGAATTGAAAGATATTTTAAAAAATTAAGTGGTGAATGATTTTTCCATGACAAATCCATTGAAGGTTATCTCTTAAAGGAAAATTTTCCACTCATTAAAGATTATAACTTTGGTAAATATTAAGTATTAATTTTTTATCACATTAGGTGTTCAAAATCTATTTTGATTATTTTTTTAATGGAATTAAACTTTTTAGGTTAATTTGACATGCAACACTCCGATAATATTAACGTGTTAATGATTGATTAATAATATTCTTTATAGAGATACTTAAATATAAGAAAATATATTTTAATAGGAATTTTATATCTTCAAAAGTTGAGGACAACAATATTAATAATATAAATAAATAAATTAAATATTAATAATTTAATAATATAAATAAATTAAATATTAAATATTAATAATTAAATAGATTGAATATAAATAAATTAAATATTAAATAAATTAAATATTAAATATTAATAATTAAATAAATTAAATATTAATAAATAAATATTAAATATTAATAATTAAATAAATTAAATATTAATAATTAAATAAATAAAATATTAAATATTAATAATCAAATAAATTAAATATTAATAATATAAACAAATTAAATATTACTAATTAATTAAATTAAATATTAATAATATAAATAAATTAAATATTAATAATTAAATAAATTAAATATTTATAATTAAATAATTTAAATAAATTAAATATTAATAATATAAATAAATTAAATATTAAATATTAATAATTAAATATTAAATATTAATAATTTAATAAATTAAATATTAAATATTAATAATTAAATAAATTTAATAATAATAATTAAATATTAAATAAATTAAATAATAATATTTTTTTAATAAAATTTAAAAATTCTTTAAATAAGTAATAATTTATTGTTTTATAATAAAATACACCAATACTTTGAATTAATATTAATTTAATTGTTATATTAATGTTAGCATAATGTTATATTTTATAATAAAATATTAATTATTGAATAAATCAAAATTTTCAAAATGTTTATATAAATAATAATTTATTTGATTCTATAATAATATATTAAAACTTTCAAGATATCACATTTATCAATTAAATATTTATATAAGTAAAATCATCTTATTCTACATTTAAATATTAATATTTTTAGTTCATAGAATTTGGTAATTGTACGGTTATACATAGATAAAAATTATATATAAATAAACAGATTAATATATACATAAATAAATAGATAGATAGATAAATAAATAAATAAATGAATAGATTAATATATATATATATCGATAAATGAATAGATTAATATACATACGTATATATATATAACTAAATAAATAAATAGATAAATAAAGCAATATATTGATATATATATAAATAGATAAATGAATAGATTAATAAACATACGTATATGTATATGTATATATATATATAAATAGATTAATAAACATACGTATATGTATATATATAAATAAATAGATAAATAAATGAATGAATAGATTAATATACATACGTATAAATATAAATAGATCAATAAATATAGACCTATCCCCCGATCTACAAGGTAGATACGTTCCTCAGAAACAAGTGTAAATCGAAAAGCTTGCAGAAAATGCATAATTTTGCTATTTAACAGTTGTGATTAATTTCAATATTTATAGGTGTACACAGAAATACAAATAAAATTCATTGACAGATTAAAAAATGTAATATATTACGGAAACATTGTTTTTATTTAATTACAATACATTAAACAGAAGAACAAAAAATAAAACCAAAGGTGTTTTATTATCCTTCATCACTGTCAGAAATTACTCTTATTCTTCTTTTTGGAATGAAAGGTTCGATTTCACTTTCATCAATCAAAGTTTTTGTGCAGATTCAATATTTGAAACAGATGTATTTACATTATGAGAGATGGTAATAAAATCGGTTACTAACAATTACTACGAATTTTTTGTGAGATCTTTGTAAATTTATTCATATTGAGCCAAGCAACGATTTATGTAATGTTGGAATAATAAAGACCTTTTTACGTTTGTGTAATTTTGTATAAAATGACTACCCAGCATTTCCTGATAATACGAGTCCTTCGCGGATGACTTTAGCAGTGAATGTTACTGATACTAATTCCTCTTCATCAGATTTGTCAGACTCACTTCTGTAAACTAAGTTAACTAAATCATCCTCACTTAGTTCTTTATGAGTCATTAATTCTTCGATATCATTATAAGTAAAATCATCAAAACCTTCTCCGTCAAATGAATACGCCATCTGTATTATCTGCGAATATTCTTCATTTAACGTTGAAAAGCAATGTACATTTTTGATAACATTTGGCTTCAATTTTTTCCAACAGCTATTGAGCGTTGTTTACTTAATCGCAGTGTATGTTAAGGTGATATGCTTCACACAGTCTAATATTGTAAAATATTTCCAAGAACTAATAATTGTTAAAGTTCATTGTTCTCCATTTGTTCCAAAAATATATGTAAAGGATCGATTTATATACAAAGCTTTAAAAGTATAAATTATGCCTTGGTCCAATAGTTGTAATAATGAAGTTGTATTTCTTGGTAAAAATTTTACTTCAACGTTCTCATATTCTTGATCTTGTGGGTGACCAGTAGCATTGTCAATTAAAAAAAGCACTTTTAAAGACAATCCCTTTGAAATTATATATTTTTGGGCATATGGGATCAAAAATGTCATGAAAGAATAAAGTAAACATTTCAGCAGGAACCCACGCTTTCTTATTAGCCCTTCAATAAACAGAAATATTATTGATGTTTACTCCTATAAAGGCACGGGGCATTTTTGATTTTTTAAAAACTAATGGTTTCATAATATAATCTTATAATAAATTGATACAGAAAAGAATTTTTATGACATCTTTTGTTGCTTAATGAACACTAGAAAATTTTTAAAATTTTGAGACATAAGTCCTCTAAGGCTTTTTATTTAAAATAAGCTTGAGTCATCAGAATTGAAAACCTGATCATGGGTGTATGAATTGTAGTTAATAATTTGTGCAAAATTTGCTGGATATTCTTGAGATGCATCTACGTCACCAGAAGCCAGTTCAACTTTTAATTTAAAGCTGTGTAAAGAATGTCTTATTTATAAATCTTTCAAACTAGCCATGATTTGCCAAAAAATTTGGTTTCATTTCAGTTGTTGAAGAATATGCTTATTGCCCTACAATTTTTCGTAAATTTTTAATGCTTTATATGTTATAGTGTCAGTATCAATGGGCACTCTTTTTTGTGTTTGATATTCATGAAAAACTATTAACGCTTTTTCCATTTTTTCCATTTTTTCAATTGCTATATTTCTGGTGTATGATGTTGGTCCCATACTAGTGATATTGCCAGCTGCAATCCTCTTTCTAATTGTGTTTTCTTTTGTTCTATTAGTTCTTATTGTAGCATCTTTCATGAAATATGATTTTGCAACATCTACTACTCTATCTCCCTTTAGTAAGAGATCCAAAATTTTCATTTTAGTTTCAAAGGAAATCATTTTCTTTTAACTTCTTTCTTCATTATAAGCCTATATTTATTTTAATTTATGTTAATAAGGCTGTGATTTAAGTAAAATATAGAGGGAAAAAATGCCGGGAAATTTTGGAGGGAAAATTAAAAACTTTTATTTTTTAATAAATATTTATTTATTATATTTTAAATAAAACTTTATCAAAGCGTAAGAGAATCCTACATAATGTTTAAGGGTTAACTAAAGAAAATCAACAAAATATATTTTAAAATAATTGTTTTTTTCACTAAGTTACAAATACTAAGCCGCGAATAAGAAAAAAATTAAACTTTTAATAAAATGAAGCAGATTTTTGTATTCACCATAAGTAGACTGTTTAACAAAAGTTTAATAATTAATTTTTATTCAATTTAAAAAAATTTTATTTTGATTTAACCTATTTGGTAAATTTTCATCATTTTGCTACAAGATTTCCGGCATTTTATCCCTCTGAATTTTACTTTAATCGTAGCCGTTAATTTATAATAATGTAAATTATGCGTTTACTTGTAATTTACAAATATGGAAAATTAAATCTTTCTTAAATAGTGAAACTTTCACTTAAATACAATTTTCTGTAGATAAAACTTTATTTTTATGAGAAGAAATACAGAGACAGTATGCGTGTGCAGCAAGTCAGCACATAAGATAAGATAGAGATTTCCCGTGAGATAGGTAAACAGCGTACATGTTTAATCACAGTAGCATTTAGTAGATTGCAATATAAAAAAAAATAAAACTTATTTGGAAAACCGTGTAAAAGCGAAAACTTGTACAATAAGTACCGTGTAAATCAAGGGACAGGTGTATATAAATAGATAAATATGTATACATATTCATTACTAAATAAATAAAATAATAGATTGATATATATACATTTATAAATAGTATATATATATACTCCTAGACATAAATAAATAGAAAAAAAATAAATAAATAGGTAGAAAAATAAATAAATAGATAGATAGACAGATAGTTAGATAAAAAGATAGTTAGATACTTAAATAGCTGGATAGATAGATAGGTAGAAAAATAAATAAATAAATAGATAGATAATTAGATAAATAGATAGATAGTTAAATAGATGTATAGATAGATATATGTTTATAGATAAATAGATAGATAAATAAATAGATAGATAGATAGATAGATAGATAGATAGATAGATGGATAGATGGATAGATAGATAGATAGATAGATAGATTGATAGATAGATAGATAGATAGATAGATAGATAGATAGATAGATAGATAGATAGATAGATAGATAGATAGATAGATAGATAGATAGATAGATAGATAGATGGATAGATAGATAGATAGATGGATAGATAGATAGATAGATAGATAGATAGATAGATAGATAGATTGATAGATAGATAGATAGATAGATAGATAGATAGAGATAGATAGATAGATATATATATAGATATATTTGAATAGATAAATAAATAGATAGATAGATAGATAGATAGATAGATAAATAAATAAATAAATAGATATATATATATACGTATGCATTAATTAATTAATAAATAAATTAAAAAAATAGATTAATATACATACATACATACATTTATTTATTTATAAATATATATATATATATATATATACATATACCTATACATAAATAGATAGATAGATAAATAAATAGATGGATAGATAGATAGATAGATAAATAAATAAATAAATAGATGAATAGATAGATAGATAGATGTTTATAGATAAATAGATAGATAGATAAATAAATAAATAGATAAATAAATAAATAGATAGATAGATATATGCATAAATAAATAAATAAATAAAAAAAAATAGATTAATATACATACATACATACATTTATAAATAAATATATACATGTACCTATAAATAAATAAATAGATAGATAGATAGATAGATATTGGAAGATAGATATATTAATTATATTCCTACATACCTTTATAAGTATGAATAAATTAATAAAAATATGTAAATATATAAATGTTCAATAAACATAATAAATAAAAATAGTTTCATGTGTGTAAATACATACATTTATATAAATACTTATTTACATACATAACTAAATAATATCACACACAAAATCATCCCTTTTGCTCTATTGAAACTTTACTTCAGAAAAAGATTAATAAAATTAAAATAGCGATATGACTTTTTTTTATTGAATATTAAGACTAATTTAGCAGTAAAAACTATAAAATATATTATTTTATAGTTCATGATATCTTAATTAATTTTTTTAAGTTTAATAGTAATAATTTGTAATAAATAATATTTTCTGTTCCAATTTTAAAGAAATTATACAATTGAAAATACTCGTTTGAATTTATTATTATATTAATAAGTTTTTCCCTATATTTTAGTATTAAAAAATTATTTACATTTCAAGTGACAAAAAAAAGTGAGAACTACTAAATAAAAAATAAAAATTACACGTAAGGATCTATAATCCATTTTTTCGAGTCAAAATTTAAGTTTGACTTGATAAAATGAAAAACTAAAAATGTCATAATTGATATTTCAGTATAAAATGTTACTAAAAATCGCTATAATTTAATCTTTATCATAACAATGTACAATTACATACATGGGTGAAAAAAATAATAAACTATCTTATTTATAAAAAATTAAATATTTATATAGTTTACATATAATTTATAAAAATGTTTTTCAGTCTTAAGAAATTCTTGCATTCCTTATTATAACCAATTTACCCAACATATAAAAATTATGATTCAAAAGTTATAAATAGATCTTTTTTACTAAAATATACCGTATTTCCTCGGATAAACGCCGCCCCGAATAAACGCCGGACTAACTCAAAGTCGAATGAAATAAACGCCGCACCTAAAAAGTTAATATTTTTGATCGATACTGCAAAAAAATCAATTTTTAAATAAAATATTGTGATTTATTCTATTTCATTTTCATCATCAAATTCAGATTGTTCCTCATCGGAACCTTCATTAATGTTTACTATTTCATAAACATTATTCAATAAATGTCTAGAGCTCTCAAAAGCTTCACCCTCTTTCATACAATGAATTTCATCTGGATTTGTTGTGACAATTCCACAGGCCGCATATGATTTAATTATTGTTGCCACGGGAACCTCAAACCAGGCCTGCTTAACCCATTGAATCATA
>CAKKLC010002433.1:603-40628 GCA_918559645.1 Ceratonova shasta | reverse complement strand
CGTCAACATTTAGTTTGGTGGCTGCCGGCCTATTGCCGATCTGCTTGGCCAGATTTATTGCTTTAAGTTTAAACGAAACGCTATAAGATTTTATGCCCATTTCCTACTGTTTGTGTCTGTTAGGAAGTAAAGATAACGTGTGACCGATTTCAAATGTCTTGATTTTGAATGTGATTTTTAATAATTAACCAATCAAAAAAATCACACCTTTATTTATTCTTCATTAAAAAATCCCATTAATAATAAACGCCGCCCCCGAATAAAAGCCGCATCTGAAAATGTTGAAACTAAATAAACGCCGCTGCGTTTATCCGAGGAAATACGGTATATATATAAAATATTCATATTTAACTATTTAAAATTATGAAACTTTTATAGTATCAAAAATTTACTAATGTATCAAATATAATAAAATACATGCCAGTATTAGTTTAAAACCTATATTTAAGTTTGAGAATATTTCTGTAAAGAATCATTTTTAAACGAATTTAATAGAAAAACGTAAAAAATTTCTATACTAAACTAATATAAGAAAAAAAAATTGTGAATACAACTGATTTTTGAAATCTAAAAATATCTTATGAAGGACTTTATACATTCAAAAAAATATTTATTCAAGATGATTTTAAATTCGTTTTATTTATGACTATTATTCTACATATAACTAAAAATTTATACTCCTAATTTTAAAATTAGAAATAAAAATATTTCCATTTTCAGATTCGAATCCATTATGATATTTTTAAAATTAAGATTACGTTGATGAATTTATCTACATCTAACTATAAACAAGTTTATTAGAATTAAAAAATCAAATTTTATTATAAAAATTAATTTAATAATTTTCAACATTCTTTGATTTACAATGGTTTATCAAGTAGTGTTCATAAAATTGAAATTTTTATTATTTTTTCAATTACCATGTTTTATTCTTAGCTATTCTGATATTATCTATTTGCTTTTAATTAAAATGTATCATAAAAAATCTATTTTTTTTTTAATTTTGTTGAAATAATGATTTATAAAGTAATAAATTCAAACTCCAGATATTTTTTTTAATATTTTCACTGAGAAAAATTAATTTTGATTTCTAAAATCTTTTACAACTTAAGAAAAAATTCAATAAAAAATATCAAGTCGTGAAATTTCTTTTCAATACTTCATCAAACTAATGCTTTATAAAATGTACTTTCTTATTTCTTTGAGAATATCAGATATTGAGTTTGTAGATTTCCACTTATTTATTGTATTTAAAGATCTTGGTTTAAAACTTCCATCTTGATTCACCTGTTCCATTTTAATTTGTGATGTAAAATAAATTATTGGTGGCTCAACGGGATACTTAGGTCCACATGTTACTTTCAAACAAAATACATCACCCTTATATTGAGACTATAATGAATCAACAGCTTACACTCAATGGAGAAACTATTGTACATACCCAATCTTTCATATCTATATCATCCTCTTTTTCTAGCCCCCAACTTATAGTTCCACTTCCTACACCCTTCATACCAGCCTCTAACTCATCCAGCAATTTAAAACTCCTAGGAACTTTACACATCTAAAACTACCCTACCCACACAATTATTTCCAGACATTTAAATGCTTAACGAAACATAACGAATTATTTTTTCTTCGAAGCTTCTTTTATTTGTTTTATATACTCTCCAATCTTTTCTGATTTTATAAATTCAATATTCTCCGAGTCTACTCTAAATACTGCTACCTCCATAAAGCTTGGGTCAGCTTGAACAGCCTTAATTTTTAACTTTTATTACAACGCACAATGCTTCGATCGTCATTTTTAAAACGCTTTCATAATCTTCCAGGTCAGTTTCTGGATATTTAGTTTCTAAAAACTGGACAACTTCAGTATGTTTCTTTCCTATACAAGAAGCCTTAATTTTAGCATGAGAATACTTTCCATTCTAAATAGGTTCCAGAGGGATCAGTTTGGAAAAGACGTGGCTTTTTAGTAGCAGGGTCAAACCCAGCGAGTAGCCCACTTATTCCAAATGGTCTTTTGCCGTTACTTTGAGTATAATTCTAAAATTAAACGATAACTACCTGTTTAAATAAAGCAATCTTTTTAGCAACTACTTCAACACTAGGCGAATCATCGTAAGTCAAACTATATTCTTGGGATGATATTCTTGCTTGTTGTATGATAATCCTGGCATCTGCCGTAAGCCCTATAACTTTAAAAATATTTTAACCTGCAAATCCAAATATGATATGTTTGTCAATAAGACAAAGTTTATGAGCGATTCTTTCAATTTGTAAATCACCTTCTGATTTGCTTTCAACTGCCATTACAATTAGATTTTTAGCTGTTACAGCAACCTCAATTTAAAAAAATATTTACAACAGTATTTCCCTTCTTAACAGCTTCCTGTGCATACTCAACTTGAAATAAACGGCCATCAGGTGAGAATATTGTGATGGCATTATCATAACCCATTTTTTAATTATATTGCGCATGTCATTTATAAAAAATTTAGTATACGTGAATGTATATATATAATGAAATGGAATACCAGCAAACATTAAAAAAATTTGGTGAAATAATTTCAAAGGTCAATTTTCTAGATTACAGTATTGTTATTAAATATCATTTTATTTCTATAAATTTGATATTTTTTTTAAATACATGCGCATGTAAGAAACTTAAATTCTAAACAATTTTTATTATTTTAACCAAAACGTTCCAAATAAATTTTAATTATTTATCACTCTAGTGTAAGATTTTTCCAGTAAAATTGTACGTGTTGTTGCGCATGCGTAAAATATAAAAATAAACTTGAATTAAAAGTATTTTATATTTATCATTTTAATAAATTGTGATGAGTTTAAGAATTCTTATTTATACAAAAGAAATAGGTAACTTCTCCAGAATCCCCTAGGGTTAAAAGTTAAAATTATTTCGATAAAAAAACACTTAATTTTTAAAAAATCAGTTTTATATTTAAATTTTAAATTTTTTTAAAATAATGACAATGAAGTCATATACAGTTTTGATCATTTTATTCGAGGATGCTCTGATGAGGAAAGTAAGATTATATTATCTTAGGAGTTAGAACTTATACCAATTACAAAAACTTGTATATGTGGAGGTAATACAACGATGTGAAAATGAAATAGTGAGAAAAATTATGGCATTTATTTTAGGTGTACATTGTTTAGATGCAGAAAAGAATATTCAGCAATAAAAAATACATTTTTTGAAGGCATAAAACTTGAAATACGTAAAATTTTAAAAATGATTATTTTTTGTTTACTGAGAAGATTCTTTCAAAGAAATACGATGGAAATGGGGCACACAAAGTGATACTCTAATAGTCGTTTGGTTGTCATATTGTTATGAAGTTATGATGTTTTATTTTGTTTTGCATCCATTACAAATTAGTGGGTTGGAAAAGCGTAAAACTAGACGAAATGCATCTAGTCAAATGCAAATATAATGTTGGGTAGTTAGTGAATGCATGTTGGATTTTCGGTGATTATTGTGTCCAAGACAAAACTTTTTTTCTCTTCCTTGTACAAAATCGAACAAGTCAAGTTATTTTTCCATTAATTAGAGATTTTGTTTTTATTGGATCAACCATTACAACTGATGAAGCCACAGTTTATAGAACTTTGGAAAATTATCTTGGTTTTACTTTTCAGACTTTTAATCATAAAAGAAATTTTGTCAACCTGTTGCCCCGAGCAGCTACAAATCACGTACAATATTTGTGGCAAAAAGCTAAGATGCTGCATAAAGAAAGATATGGGACTCATTCTTCTAATTTAATTAGCCATATGAGGTGTTTTGTTTGAAGACGGAGATTTAAGAACAGTCTGGAACAGTTTATTGATGATATTAAAGTGTTATATGTTTTTAATATTAGATTTGGTTTTATAACTTTTTTGTCTTGATCTTTTTTATCTGATTTTATTTTGTGATAATTATTTATTTTAATTATTAACCCTATGTGGATACTGATGAGGTGCCAAATACTCTAGAACTTATAGGAATACATAAGGTAACTTAAAAGGATGATTTATTTACTTTTAGATGCAACTAATGAAACAAATCTAAATCAATATTATTTAAAACTTATTTTTAAAGTTTTTCCTAAAATCATATTTTTATTTTAAAGATAAAGGTTAAAAAAATACTATTGTAAATTCAGGAAGAAGAAATATTTTTTGGATGAAAAAGAAACAGTTGGAAACATATTGGTTAGATGATTCAAGTTATCACCAAGATTTTTAAATCTGAATAATTAATATCTGTTTTAAGAAAATACGAAAATATAAGACTTGTAAATAAAAATTTGTTGGTAATTGCTGTTTCTGATGAAGCCAATATATTTTAATAATTATTTATATTTTGTGAAATAAGGAAACTCTTTCGAAAATAATTATTAAAAATGTAAATATTGATTTTGTGTTAAAAAAGAGATTTTTGACGGAGGTTTAATAATTTAAGAAAATTGTAATTTCAAGTTGAAATATAATTTTAATTCAATCATAATATTTTAAAAAAGAAATTTCATTAGAAAGTCACATCAGATAGTTTTTATGCAAGAAAGCATATTTATACGTAACTGAAATAAAGATCAAGCTGATTGATTATCATAAACTTAAAAGAAAAATAAGAATCATTGATGAGCTATATGAAAAATATTACTCTTGGATAACTACGTTATTTATTTAATTTTTGCGACGATATTACATATTTAAATCTATAAAAGTTGAAACAACAATCTTTACATTATACCCTTAGAAAACTACGTTATTTATTTAATTTTTGCGACGATATTACATATTCAAATCTTTTAAAGTTGAAACAACAATCTTTACATTATACCCTTAGATAACTACGTTATTTATTAAATTTTTGCGACGATATTACACATTCAAATCTTTAAAAGTTAAAACAACAATCTTTACATTATACCCTTAGAAAACTACGTTATTTATTAAATTTTTGAGACGATATTACATATTCAAATCTTTAAAAGTTGAAATAACAATCTTTACATTATACCCTTAGATAACTACGTTATTTATTAAATTTTTGCGACGATATTACATATTCAAATCTTTAAAAGTTGAAACACAATCTTTACATTATACCCTAAAATTATTCAAAGCCAAATTTTATATATTTAAGCTAAATATCATATAAATCACTAAATTTTCAGTTTAAAACAATGTATTTAAATGAATTATTAATATTAAAAATGTTATAAGAGTTTGTATTTTTAAACTATACTGCAAATGAAGTCTATATTCAACCTTTACATATTCCGTAAAATACTTTGTAAAAAAGCAAATCGATCAAATAGCCGCATTAACAAATAAGTTTGTAATTAAACAAATATTCGGATGATATAACCATCCTAAAACTTAAATTATGGTAGAATGGTTTTATGTTTTTATTAAAAAAATTTTTAATTCTGGTTACTAAATATAAAAATACTGGATTTTATTTGATAAGATACTGATCACTGTTAAAATATATATAATTAGGTAATTAATAATTCACCTGATAATGAGATGTTTAGTTTTAAAGGATTTAATGTTGAAGCTAATCTGTTAATAGCAAGTACAACTCTTCAACTAGTAAATTTTAAAGCAGATGAAACAAATGAACTTGACTTTTTTTACATAATTACTATAAAGAAATAATTAATAATAAACACAACGGAACTGCAAGAAGAAGTCTAAAAATACATGAAATTCATCTGTCTGAGTTAAAATAGTTATTTATCATTTGAGATTTTTTATTTTAGCAGTCATTTCGTAAAAGAAAATTTATTATTCAAGATTCAAATTATCGATCACAATTATTTAATCCAATTGAAAAATCTAAATACTTTAAAATGGACCTTTTTAATCATTAAATAATAAAACTTTCAATTTGATGTCAGAATATTATAATTAATAAAGTAAGTTTTTTGTGAGTTTGAAATTTTTCGTTGGAAAAGAATAATAAAATAAAAATAACTTATAAGGGACTATATAAATTTAAGATGTAAGTAAAATAAACTGATAAGCATTGAACAAACAGGATTTCATGTATTTTTGATAACTGAAATTCTTTATAGTACCATTAAAAACAAGAATCAAATAACTTTCTGTGGTTTCTAAAATTCCAGAGTAATCATTTTAGCTTAACACTGTTCTACTGTGATTAATGATGTTCTACAATTTTTAATTTTATCTATTATGTACACATAGTTGTTAGTTGGAGTAAGTAATATTGGAATCAGCACTTTTAATCAAAACTAATTGTCGAGTCAATGTTAATAATACGTATGTAGAAGTATTGAAACTGTTTAGTTTTATTATTAATAAAATTTTAAGTGTTATCACTGACAGGTAGGATGGAACGATGGGAGAAATCCAAGTCTAACTGATCTTTTAAAAAATTTTCCTAAAATTTTTTTTTTTTATTTTATTGTATAACTCACCTAGAATATTTCTTATTGCAACTTTTTAAATGCTAATTTTTGGATTTTAATATAAACAATTTTACAATATAATGTGAATTAAAAATGCTTTTCAGGTGACAGGCATATAAATGTTAAACAAATTATTTTTATAGGGATTTACTCTTATAAAATGTTTTAAGATAGTTTTAAACTAATGATTTTAATAATTTTATTCAACTCTAAAATCTTATCAAAACTTTAACCAAGAAAAAATGAAAGTTCGAGATCTGACTTAAGGTCGATTATTGAGATACTTGAAATAATATTAATATATAATTTTGATTTGCAAAGAAAAATATATAGATATATATTGATTTGACACAAAATGTATAAAATATTGTTGTTAAACTTAGTATATTAAGGAGAAACATTTTAATAACACTAAAGAAATAAATTGGATAAAATTTAAGAAAATTTTAAAGATAGTTTTGATGATTAAAAATGTTTGAAATTCACATTTTCATATTTTTAGAACTTAATTATTTTATATTGTTTAAAATAGAATAAAATTATATAAAATAAAAATAATAAAAAAGGAAATGTATAATCTGAGTTTTTATAGAGGAAAAAAGGAATATTAATTGTAAATTGTATATGAAGTTTATTTTATACCAATTGTAAATTGTATATGAAGTTTCTTTTATATCAATTTTTGAAAAACATGTCATAATAATAAAATCCAAATTTAAAGAAAGCTGTTTAATTAAATAAAGGGGAAAATGGTCCGCGATGGAAATGATCACCGAAAGTGTTTATTATGAAATGTGAAGCATGAGTCTGAAGAAAGAAACTCTAATTTTTATACTTAATATTTATAGTAAAAATTTTAATTTTAAAGTTCATATTCAATATATCCACAACATACAACATCTTATATACAGCAAGTTGCAAAATAAATGAATATTTGCATCTTAATCATTTTTTTCCCAGGGGGTAAAATATAATTAAGATAACTTAAATTTTATAAGAACATATGTCGTTCTACAAAGAATTTATTAAACTAGTAATAATAATTCATGAATTGGGGAACAATTTGAGTGGCTTACAAATAAAAAAGTTTTTAAACGTGTAATAAATTTTCTACACTGTTCTTCTATTATGATAAAGGTTAAATGTTTAAAAATAGGAGATAATTATACGTTCAAATGTGCAGATAAATAATTTTTAAAATTTAAAACCACAAGAACCATTAAAAGCAATAATTTTTTGGATAAATTTCATATCATCCTGAAATACAGTATAAAATTGTTGTGAAAATTTTCACAGGTAATAAATTGCATGAATATCGTTACAGAGCTAGATTTTAAGATACAGACAATACAGAGATTATACTCAGAACTTAGAAGTCTATGCAAGATATATTTTGAATTAAACCTAATAATATTAGGGCACCAAGGTGCTGTTCTTAATATTGACGAATCCTTATATAGAGACAAGAACAAGTATCATGTCGGCAGCCATACAGAGCATGAGATATGGCTACTTGGTATTGTCGATACAAGCTTAAGTCCTGCTAGATTTATAATGGTAGTTGTTCTAGACAGATTATTAAGAACATTTTTTTGCAATAATTAAAACTTACTGTTGAATATGATCTATAATTCAGAGTGACCAATTGCGATTTTATAAAAACCTCTTCAAATACGATTTTATCCATCTTCCTGTTAACCATCTACTCAATTTTGTAAATGATGAAACCGGAGTACACACTTAATATGTAGAATCATAATTGAATAGGCAAGAAATTAGAATAAAGAAAATGATGGCGGAGAAGGCGATTTATTTGAATACTATCTGGAAAGTTTTATGTGGTGGGATAAGGTATGTTTAAAAGCCTTTGAAAAGGGTTTTGAATAGGTGGTTCACATTATTAATTAAATATTTTTAACTAATTCATTTTAAAACTTTTAATTTATATTTTTCAATTATTAAAAATCTTTTTTTGTTTTTATTTTTAAAATTATAGGGGGAAAAATAATTAAGAGCTGAATATTTTTAATTTTTCATAATTTAAGAATATTTTAAACCAATAAACTGAAATAAATTTTTTTATATTAACAAACACTAGTACCGTTATTTCAAATTCTTGTAAAAGAGTTTTTAAATTATTTTTAGTCGTTTGTAATCAAATTTTCTAATTAACTTAATAAAGATTGTTTAAAAAAAATGCATATTACAATTTTTTTAAATTTATTTCTACTATCACGGTGCATTGTAGACAGCCAGTGCACTTTTCTTAAAACTAATAGTAAGTTTTTTGCATAATTCATAGCCAACCTTATTCCATTCTTCTTCAATATATTATTTTAGTTTACTAAAATTTTTCGGCTGCTTTTGGGCTACTGCCACCTTTATCATATACGAAAGATTTTCAATTAAATTAAATTCTAGTGATTGATTAGACCAAGACAAGTATTCTACATTGTTTACTGCTAAAAACTCTTTTGTCAACTTAGATGTATGCTTCACGTCATTTTCTTACTGCAAATATATTAGTTTTACCCCATAATACGAGCATAATCATACTTTAAACTCGATAATATATCTAAATACAACGCAGAATTTACATTTGCTTCAATTAATTCAAGTTTACCAATACCTTGATATGAGTTACATCACCAGACCATTACAGATCTACCACTAAACTTTTAAGTTTTTTCTAGATATTGATCTTCCAGCCCAAATTATTTAGTCCGACACAGATGATTTTCCATCTAAATAAATCAAATTAAATTTTAATTCGTCAGTAAAAATAATGCGTTTTATTACGGTTTCGTCCATAAACAATACCGTTTAGAAAATTAAAATCTAACAATTTTATGCTTTTTAATTAAAGAACAAGCACAAATTTGATTATCATTCAAAAACTTATTGATTGTAGAATAACTAAATGTCTTTTGAAAATTTTCATTGATATGTATGGCTAATTTTCTTAACGTAAATTTCGGAAATTCCTTATTCATATTTAAATTCCTTTTTTTGGATGCCATTATAATTTTTTTATGTCTACCACTACCAGACTTTCTTCCTAAAAAAATTTTTCTTTCATATTTATCCAATATTCTTGAAACTTATGATTGATTGACATTAAATTTATCTGCGATCTCTTCTTGGGTCAAACCTACTGAACTTAAGGCCAAAATCTTAATCTAAAAATATTCTTTTGATTTCTTTGTTCATTTTTTACCGAAAAAATTCGTATTTTTTAATATTTTTGGCGGGGAAATTATCGGCTGGAAAAATGTTCTTTAAGCGAAAACTCATAAATCTATCCCAAAGCACATATTTTTTTACAATAAAACAAAGATAATTGTTATTATTATATATCTTTTTTAAGGTAAATTTTTTTTCTTCCCTACCTCTCTTTAAAATTAGATAAATTTAAAAATTTGCTATTTTAAAACAGTATTCTACCTAATTAACATGGCTCTCCATATAAGAACTTAATTTTTATAGTTAATATTCAATTATATATATATCCATAATAACATCAATTCTCTTCCTAGAATCACTGACAGTGGATTTGTTGCCTTAAGGGATGCTGTACCAGTCCCACGTACGGGTGCTAGGTCATATGATGACAGACTATTCAGGCATTGGAAAGAGTATCGGATGGACGAACAAATAGCTATGGCTCTATTAGATGCATCGAGCTATTTAATATGCAGGAGGATTCCGATAAACGATATTGTAGAGAAAAATTTGGACTAACTTATATTTGGAGTTTAATGTTCCTTTGGAGTATATGTAATGCTTTGGGTGTGATGCGTTGTAATGTAACAGTTTTCCTATCTTAGTAGTGTTGTATTATTGTATTAGTTGGACAGTAATGTTCGTTTGGGTAGTATATAACTTGTTGTATGTTGTGGATAAATTGAATATTAACCATGAAAAAAAGTTTCTTTCAGACCCCTGCGTCAGATTTCATAATAATCACTTTCGGTAAAAATTTTGGTCATATACCGTTTAATCTCTTTTCATTTCTTGGCACAAATTTTTTTCTGTAAATATATAAAACACTACTGAAAATTGAAAACTCTAAACATACTTACATATAAGTAAAAACTTGACAAAGTACCGTAAAAAGCTGTAAATAATTTTCCATCATCATTTAATAATTTTTCAAAAAAAAGTTTACTGTTTTTATTTTTAAAATTATCAAACATTTTAAATAATTAGGTTAGTATTAGTATTATGATACGAATATATGAAATTAAATGAGATAAAAAAATTTAATTTTAATAAAGGTCTTATTATATTATGGATTGTGGTATTTTTATAATTTATTAGTAATTAACCCTGTTATGTAAATTCATCTTTAAAGCAAACTATGATACAACGAATTATGAATAAATAGGAGATTATGTGGAATTGAAATAATTATTTTAACTGTAGTTACATTAATTATTGTAGTTATATTAAAAAAAAGAACTTGATTAACACATCATATATATCACAAGCCCTAAAAGAATTTTAAAGAAGAATCTTTTTAAAATATTTTTATAATTTAAATCTTTCATTGTACGAACAAATATATTATTTAGATTCCGATTCCTAGAATTTAGATAGTTGAAACCAATATTAAAATAGTTTTCTAAAAAATCTTATTATTAAGTAAACAAAAGTTAATAATGCATTATTTATAATTTTTCTTAAAAAAATTAAATTAAGAAAGATTCTTGGAATAAAGATATGGATTTCTTAATTAAAATTTTAATGAGTGATTTTAACAACAGTTTATTAGGTGAAAAGAGGGCAAAATTTTTAAATGGAAAATATAATTTGTCTTTATTTATTAAAGTTTTTGAAAATTCATAGTATTGATGATCACATTAGAAAAAAATATGACTCTTTAAAATAAATGAAATAAAAATATTCAGTAGCCCAATTTTAATAGTATGTTTATATGTGATTACATTTGTTTTTTAATAGAACGAAATGGCGTTACATTTTAGTCGAATATATTTTAGAAGAATGAAATGTAAATAAATGATTAATCAAACATTAATTTTATTCAATTTTTTTATATATTTATGAAACAATTAATTTAATTTTTTAACCTATAAACTTACTCTTGAAATATCTATAAATAAGAATAATATCTTTTTCAAATTAAATTTTGTACATAAAAAATAAATAGTGTATCGACTAAAAGAAATTATCAAAAATAATTCATTCTAATAAATCACTTTGTGAGTCTGATGATATATCTAGATTATCTAGCAATTCTAAAGTAATTATTTTTGGTACCTTGATACGATTTTTTATTTTGAACTCTATTTGCATTGGTTTCAAATTCGACTTTTTGACAAGCATCGATTTCATCTGAATTTTTGCAATTGGCATAATTCTTTAATCTTTCTCTAAAAACTTAATTAATATACTCATTCATTTTTAAGAATTCATTACCCCAGTTAAATTTTGATAGTATTATTTTCGCTTGTTCTTCATAACCAATTATAACTAATGCAGCGGCAAGTGCTTCTACACAAGATAGTTTAAAAGGACGACCATAATTAATAGTATTTGCAGCGACCAAGTATGGTAACAATCGAGATTTCTTACCTCTGACCTTATCCATGCTGACTTTTTCTAGTTGAGCCCATGAGCAATCAACTACAATCAAACTACTATCAATGATATCTTGCCTAATTTATAACCATTTTTAAAATACTTATCTTCAACAGAAAAGTATCCATCTTTTTCTGGGGTTGCACCTGGAGATAATACTATTCCATATCTGGGACCTTTGTTGTTTTTTGATATTTTTAAACATTTTACCAATCCAAAATTTTCTAATCTTTTTCCAGTACATTTTTTTGGATCACAATGTTCAAAATCCTAAAAAAATTAATATCTAAGACCATTCAAGTAATTAAATAATTAATAAAAAAATAACATTAAAATCCACAAGGTAATGCTTTAAACAAGATTGATACGAACATTTTATTCCAAAAATTCATTATGAATAAAAAAAATAATAATATTTAAAATTGTCATGTTGTTATCAGAAAATTTGTAACTTTTTATAAATTTCTTTTTAGTGAAATGGTATTTATATAAATATTAAATTTAGTTTGAAACTAGTATAAGGCATTGATTTAAAAGTTCAAAATTAGCTAAAAATTAAGGTTTCTAGTTTATTGTCTTCATATTTTAAGTTTTATTTGTAAGTTTCATATATTTAAGTCATTTTTTTATTTAAGAAACATCGATAACTATTTCTAATAAATGGAAAGATTATTTTCAGTTATATTAATTATGTAAGTAACGCATTCTAGAACAGAACAAATACAAACTCTAATCGATGTTATTAAAAGATAATATTATATTGAGTCTTAATTAATTATGCATTTCCTATTAGATTAATTAATCTACCATCTTTAGATATAAGAATATAATAAATGGCAAAAATATAGTTTCTAAAGTGATTCAAGCATTTCATATTATTTTTAAAATATCTTATGAAACATCATAATAATTTGTGTTAATTAATGATTATAAAAGTTTCATCTTTTTGTTTCTTGTTAAAATGTTACAAAAAAAGCTGGATAATGAAATTTTTCAAATCATATCAAGATTTAATCAAATGTACTGTTTGTAAAAATTATATGGTGAATGGGTTAGAGTTCAAAATCTGTCGGGAATTTTTTTATTATAATAAATTTTTTATACTTGTACAAATCAAATATTAATAAACATTTTATACCCAACGAATTATGATCTTTAAGGTTTACAAGGTCAATTTTTAATAAATAAATTATTAGAACTTAATATTTTTTAAAAATAATTCACCAGTGAACGATGCTCTCAAGTCATGAATATTGTAAAGGCAAAAAGAATAATCAACAAAAAAGAATAGATGTTTTCAAAATGAAAAACAATAAAGTCCTTAAAAAAGTGAAAGGATTTTTGAAATTTCTAAAATTCCTTTGGACATTCTATTCGAACTAATAAATTAATTTGTAGATGAGGAAAATATAGAATCTACTTGTTATAAATTCGCCATTGGCCAAACGCTATAATTACATTTTATAAATTTATTCGTGTTCTATTAAAAAAATACTTCTAAATTTTTGAAAGACTATTAGGAGATCAGCATATAGTTGAGGTTGATGAATATTTCCTTTATAAGAGAAAGTATACTAGAGTAAGAATAATTCCTCGAAAATGCATTTTAGGAATAACTGATGTTGTCTCAAAAGAAGTAATAATTAATTATTTACCGTCAAGAACAAAAAATGATGTAAGAAAAGTTCTAGTTAATCACATTTAATAAAATTCTATTGTTGTTACTGACTGTTGGAAAATCTTTCATGATATTTTTGAATCTATGGATTGTACTAATGAAACTGTTAACCATATCAAAAATTTGGTAAGTCCCGAAATCGGATATTATACACAGAATATGAAAAATCTTTGGATGTTCTTAAAAATATTTGTTAGGAACTAATAATAATAGAAATTCTCAAAATATGGACAATTATAATGCGGAATTTCTTTTCAAAAGAAAAAATAAAAAGAACAAAATTTGAACATTTAAAATAATAAAACTTTTTATTATCGCAACAGATAATAATTAAATTATTTGATTTTGATTTTTTTTAAATAAATATATTTGAATAAAAAAACTACAGACAGATTTTAAACTTTATACGGGTATAAGATAAATGATGAGAATTAACTTGGATAGCTATAGAAAAATATTTATTTATGTAAAATCATTTTTAAATACAAAATTATGCTTAAAGGACGTAGATAGAAGAAATTATTCAAAAATTATCAGGAAACATATAGGTGATACAAAATGAGGTACATAACTGAAACAGTTCTAGTTAATTAAACTATTTGAATTAAATTGTAGAATTAATAAGAAGCTTTACAGCCAACAATAGAATTTACTTAATCAGTTATAGAAGCACTATCTATCATTCATACATTAAAATTGGAAAATTAGTTTTATTAATTGCATAAAACTTATACTAGTTTAATCAAAGATGCTTTATATAAGCAAGTTTATTACAAGTATTAGTAAAGAAACTTGTTAATATAAAAATTGATTTATTCTATATTGATTATTTGAATGTATAATTTAATCCTTATGGTGGAATTTATGTGGAAATTGATCAAAAGTATTTAAATATGATTTTGAAAACATTAACATTAAATTTAGGTCGTAAACACCCATAATTATATTACTTTTAGTTATAATATATTTTTTTAAATTATTTACAATATAATTTATAACAAAACAAAATATTTTTAAAAATGTCTTACAATTTATCAAAAAATGATGCTAAAGGAATATAAAATCTTCTATTCTTTGATTAATAAATAACAAATTAAATGTAATTAAATAAGTATGAAATTCGTTAAAAATAATATAATAAAATAAACCTCGATTATATTATTCAAGAGAATATATTCATCACCTCATATGACATCTTAAATATAATTTTAGTAGTTAATTTGAGTAAAAAACTCAATTTCTAAATATTAAATAATTATCTTAAATTAAAGAAATAATGTTATAAGTAACTTATTCTGTAAATAAATTTATACAAACGTATGTTTTTTTAATATCCAAAATTGGGGTTTGAATCACTTTTTTTGTCAAAAAATGTTACCAATAATTTAAAAACTTATAAAATATTGAAATTAATTAATGAATGCATTATAGTTATGATTACTATATAGGAGGGTTTTTATAAAAATATCAGAAAAAGAGGGTTTCAAATATTGCTGACCTAATAGAGTAAACAATTTTTTAACATTAAAGTTAACATTTTATTAAGTACGTAATTTGAAATGATGAGTTTTTCTCTTAATTTAGCGAACCAGGAACTAATTGAAAATAATTAATTCCCTAAAAAAGATTAATAATACTAGGAAAGAAGCCCTATAATATTAAAATGGACAATTTTCTGTGTAAAAGAAATTTTTAATTACATTTTTGTAAATATAGTTGATTTTTTAGTACTTTTATAGTATTAATTTACAGCAATTAAATAATTTTTAATGATTATAGAATTTATTGAAGTAAATTGTAAAATTATAATTCAGAAAAGTCATATAATTCATTTTTGGATGAAGGGTAAGATAGTATTATTTTCTAATAGCTATCTATAGGACTAATTCTTATAATAAGAAAAAGTCTTAAATAGTGCAAATCTGACTAAAAATATTGATAATAAGGTTATATATATGATTTTAGATGAAGATGCTTGAGAATGTAGCAAAGAAGAAACTTATCTGGAAGAAACAATATTTGAAAACCTAAAAACTAAGTTTGATAAAGTAACAAAGTTAAACTTCAACCCGGTTTTGCGAAAAATGATACTTTATAAAAGTTTTAAGAAATTTAAGATTCAGAGAACATATTTGTTGATTAATAAATTTTTTTTTATTAAAGTTTGCTCTTTAAAATTAATCACTTTACATGTCATACTTGGTTTAACGTGAAAATAAATTTAAATTGATTATTTTCTCTTTGTAAAAATATAATTGTTGAAAGTATAGTGTGAAAAAAAATGATTTTCGGTGACATTGACTGTAAAAATAAACAACTTTTCCAATTCCTTATAAGAAATAGAAATTATAAAACTGGATGCGCATTATTTTGAAATATTTTAGGCCAAGTCTATTATATTTAGTGATTATTTGGATGCTTGTATCAATATAAGCGTATATGGATATGAGCTCTTGATGGTAACACATTTTAAAAGTATTATTGATAGCTTAAAATGAAAATACTAACTGTATCAAGAATATGTAGATGTGTAGAAAGCATCAAGATAAAAAAATAAAGCCATAGTTTAGATTTACTGGAAAGTTACATTTAGGAATTCATATGAAAAAGATTCTATTAAAAATATAATTAAAGGCCTTTCTGTGGACCTGTAAAAAACATGCCCAAATCATTTTTTTTAAAGAGTTTTTGTTATTTAAAAACTAAAAATAATGATAAGAAAAAAATAAATAAAATCTTTAAATTTTATTAAACCCCTATATAATAATACCCAAGTTATCGAAGAATTCTTTATAATGTGTACGGATGCTGAGTTTAATAACTGGCTTTTTAAGATTGAACTACTGATAAGAGATCAGATATGTTCAGGTTCGTGCAAAAGTCAAATAACTTATCAAGAATGTGCAAACTATTCTGATTATTTTTGTTGGTGATCCACGAACACTAGATGTACCTAATATGAAAAGCGTTGGTCAATATACAATAGTTCATTCTTCGAGATACTAGGTAAGGATATGACTAGGGTTCTTAAAGTTTTTCTCTGTTGGATTTCGAATCAATCTTAGCATTATTTTCTAACTAATGTGTTAATATTGGAGCTAAAATTTAGAAAGATCATGAATAAATTAGACTCGATGATGCACCATAAAAATGACATGGGAAGAACATTAGTTGGTCTAGGTGAATGAAATAATGGTGAATTACAAATTTAAAAGTCATCGTGGTCTCTCCCCAGAAATTAGAACTGATACGCTTGTAATGCTCGAGTTTGCTCGGCATGTTACAAAAATATATGCAGAAATAATACCTGATAAAAGGTCTGTGACAACTGTGCCAATAATTTCTCCCAGAGTAATTCCTGGCACCACTATACACACCGACCAACACAAAACGTACCTGGCGTTTACTAAAGCCGGATTCGTTCATGAGACCATGTGTCACAAAAACAATTTTGTCAATCGTGCCGCTGGCGTTCATACTCAGCTCGTAAAGTAAGTAAACAACGTAATAAAAAGAATTATCAAGGAGAGACATCGTGTAAGTACTAGAAAAAGGGCAACATTTATTACAGAATTCATTTGGCGATAGAACAACCAGACTAATTTATATAATGCTGTTTTAAATTTAATTTAATGCTTAATACCAACCATTGTTGTTTTGAAACGAAAGTTATTTATCTTATATTATTTTTAGACTCTAGGCATTTTTTTCAAAGTTTACAATTAAGACATTTTTATCAAAGCTTACAAATGGGACATTTTTTTCACAGTTCCAATTCTTTTATTTAGTTGAAATACATTTTTTTATTAAATTATTATGGGAATTACAACAAAAAATAAAATGCCTGCTAATAATTATTTAAAAAATATTTGTTTAATTATATATGAAAAGGATTATTATATTTTGAAAAAAATATAAGTATACTTTTTTTATTAATAAACACATTATACAGGGTTTTAACTTCAAGTTCGTAATTTTTAAATCAAATTCGTAATTTTTATAAGTCAAGTTCCTAATAATAAATGTTCTGTACGCATACCCCAATAAACGAAAACGAAGAGAGAAAAGTTTATAAAGAAACACAACAAGATAATCCAACTGAAAAAAGGAGTCCAAGACCAAATTCATACAATAAAATCCAAAATGCTGGTCGGCAGAAAATTATCAATGCTTATTTAAACAATACAACAATTTGAGAAATAGCCAAACATGAATCTTTGCCATTATCTACAGTGTATACTATTATAGGGAAAGGGAGAGTAAACAAGTGCAGCCAGGACAGAAGACGATAGGTAAAAGTTTAAGATAAAATCATAAATTTTATTAAACAGGTTGTGGATGATAACTGCACAGTTTCTATGCGTATTATTGTTGGTAAAATAGTTGAAAGATTTCAAATAAATTTATCTGTTAGTTCAATTTTCAATTGTCATAAAAATTTACATTATTCATTAAAATTAGTCAAATTGGTTTCAGAGTAGCGTAATGACCCGAATACTATTCAGATGCGATTTGATTATGCTCGGATATTTGTGAATATTGATTAAAAATATCCAGCCCGAAAAATTTTTTTCTTCGACAAGGTGACATTTAATATTTCCATGCGTTAGAAGTTCGGAAGATCTGAAGTCGGCAGGACGCAGATAGTCACTGTTCCAAATATACGAACGAAAAACTATTCCATATGTTGTGCAATGACTCGTATGGATTTTTCATCAAAAAATTTATCGAGAATCCATACAACGCAATTGAATTTGCACTCTATCTTGACTATTAATTTGATGAAATAAATTAGAAAGCTTTGGGATGTTGTTTTTTCATAATGGACAATGTTGCCTTTAATAAGGTGAATTGCCTCGAGAAAAATTTACAAGAAATGGACATGAAGTTTAGTATTTACCACCATATTCTCCTTCCGTTAATCCGATTGAAAACGCATTCGTAAAGTGTAAAAGTAGTGCGAAGAGCGAATAGTCAAACTTAAGAAGGGTTGTTAAAAAAAAACGGGTCTGGTTGGAATGAAGTTGCAGCATAGATTGCGATGGGTAGAACCGCAACATGAAACAAGATATCAGAAAATCATCTGAGAGGTTAAATATTGAATGATTAATTACAATTAATTCGACTAATAATTTCTTTGTTTACTAATTCTACGAGTATTAATATTACGAACTTGACTTTTAAAATTACAAACTTGAAGTTAAAACCCTGTAAAAAGCAGGCGATATTAATAATTTAGCTTTAAAATAGGAAAAAAATATTTTTAAATAGCAATTAACAAGCAAAAAGAAGTATCATATGTAATTAAATTAATTCAAAAAAACTTTACCTTTTTGACTAAAATGACGTTTTAAAAACAATTAAACTCTGCTTGATTTATTCTGTTAGTGTGAATATGATTAAATATTAAAAAAAAATTATTTTGCATGAACAAGAAGTTTAAAATATACGAATAAATTAATTTATCAATATAAAAAGCACTTATTTAGTAGCTTAAAACATTCCACTCCATGATTTAATAAAAATTTTGAAGAAATGACACAATAAAAATATAGTAAAAATTAATATAAGAACATATAACATTATTTAAAATTAGTGAGATTTTCTTGTTAAACTCTGTTCCCTACTTTTGGGAGGCTAATTTAATTGAAACCCAGTACAACTTGGGTCAAAGTGTAGTTTGTAAAATCAACGAAAAATTAATCAGACTTAAGTTAAAAATGATATGAATTGTCACCTAAGAATTAAATTTAAGTTTTTGGCAGTTCATAAACTACGTATGTACTAAAAACGTTTATTTTTATGTTTTAAATCAAAACACTATAATTCATATAATTTTGCAAGTTCCTCATGCGTTTTTCATTATTCATATTTATAATTTATTAATCATAGTTATTTAAAAACTAATTTTTCTCAACATTTTATACTTAATAAATGTCAAATACTCAAAAAATGGATTCTTTTTTGAATATAGTACTTGCCTATAAAAAATTAAAGGGTCCTATGGTGCATGCATATCAGCATTTGAATCAATTTATGTTTTAAAATAATATTTTTCATGGAAACTTTCAAGAAATTATTGATTTAATTAAAATTTTATTTTTTATAGTGAAAAATCTCCGTATTGAACAAAAAAAGAATTCTATTATTAGACAATTTAAAGGTAAAAATATAACCATTTTTGTTAGTTGTAATATTTAGAATAAATGAAACGAAAATGGGTTTAATTGATAAAAAAAATGAAAACTTCCGTTTAATTTTCACACAAAGAAATATTCGGAATCACAAAAATATTTATTTTTAATAAGGTTATAATTCAAAAAAACTAATTAAAAGCCTTAAATTTGTAATGATTTTTGTAAAAGAATAGAACAATCGGTTTTTAAGTTAGCTGATTAAAAATAGGTTGATAAAGATTTAATTTTCAATTAGTGAAAAATTGCTACTTGTATTTAACGAGAAAACACATAAATACGACCTATGTTTCATATAAAACATAAAAAAATATTTCTGGTGAAATCTTACACATAATTAGAATTAACCCCATATCATTTTGAGGGTTTTATTATAAACCATAAATTTAATAAAAATAAGCTAAAATAAAAATGTAAACTGATGGTGAAAATTAAACTTTAAAGGTTAAAAAATTTTTGAGCATTTTCAAAGTATTTTATGATAAAAAAGCAACAATGATAATAGGACCCTACAGTTTTTTCAAAATTATGAAATATAAAGTCATAAAGTATTAAATCACACCATTTAAGCAATATAGATTTAAAGAAAATATGAACAATTAAATAGTCAACATATTAAATATCTAGAATGAGCTTATTTAAATTGTCTCAGGAAATATAAAATTACCACCTTTTCCTTAATTTTGGGTTTTTACTGGTGGATTTATATTACATTATCTTAAAAATAATTATGACCATAGGTCTATTATACACATATATAATGATCTTGATACAATAACGAGTTTCCATCTATAAAATTCACAAAGAATGTACAAATTTTTGTAATTTTTACATTTATTGACAATATTGTAGGGGTGAATTACAAATATCTATGATAGTTTATGCTTAAATTAAACATTATTTAGGTGGTTTTGGATTTATAATTCTATAAGGTTTAAATTAACTTTCTGTAACTACATTTAGAAGAATTGGTTATTTTTTAAGTTTTTACATAGAACGTTTAAGAATTTAAAAGTAATAAAATATGAAAATATTATTTTTTATATTTAAAAATATATTTAATTAATAATTTTTTGCGTAAAACCAAATTGACAAAAGTTCTGTTATATAAACAACAAAATATCACAAAAAACTTTAAAACTAAAAAGTATTTTTTCCTAGAGTATAAAAATAAGTTATTACTAGACAGTATGTGATATAATAAAGTGAAGTTATAAATCATGAATGTTATAATTTTTTCAAACTAGATGAGCTGTATAATTATTTAAAAAAATAAAAATAAGGAGATAAATAATTTTTTTAAATTGTACAAGATTTAATAGAAAGAAAACAGTACAATCATGATTCGATAAAAAATGTTAATTATCAAATTCATTTATTGAAATGTAAAAAAACAGGTTTTTAAAAATAAAAAAAATAGTATTTGCTCAAGATTAAAATATGAATGAAAATTTTAACTAGCTGATTTAATCATATCAAAGTTTCAAAAACAACAGAAGATATTGTAGCATATATTTTTTGTTATATATATATATACATATATATATATATTAAATAGTTTTATGTTGATTATTGGATTTAAAAAAAAATTCAATAGGAAACAATGTTTGAAAGACAAAATAAAATTTATTAAATAAATAGTCCAAATTTAGGGTAGTTTTAAAAATTTATAAAGGCAACAATTTTTTTTTATTTTTATTAGCCCCAATAATGATAATTTTTGAGTATGGAATACAAACTTCAACAGATTCATTGCGAGGTTATAACAGAATATCATAATTATATGAACACAAAACAATTAATCACAGTAGAAAATTTGTAGATAAAGTCGATATAACCATACATACCAACACAATTGAATGACTATGGCGTGATATAAGAGAAAATGTTCACAGTAATTTAACTGCATTCAACCTTTAAGTACATTTAAAAAATACAGCTTAATCAAATGATAGAAGTTTCTATGGTTGCAACATGTTTTAACAACATAACACGAACAATAAATTAATTTTCTGAATTTAATTTTCGCCATAACTTTTAAATATAACAAAAATTTGTTTTAAGGATACATAAAGAAATTTTTAATTTTATTTATACAACAAATAATGAAAATTATTAACAAAATTTTGATCAGAATTAAACTATTTAAATAAAAAAATATCTATGAACCCTAAAATGACTCAAAATTATACAACGTTGATAGAACCTATGCTTATGGCAGAAGTAGAAATTCAAATCGCTTTTATAAGGCAAGTTGAAATTTTAAAAAGAGTTATGCTATGTACACAATGTTTGACTCTGATAGGAGAGGTAAAATGTAAAAAAATATAAGACCATAAAGTTTTTATATGTTTTAATAGCTATTGCTCGAAATATAAATCTACAAAAAGCATACTAAGAAAGTATTTTTTTAGTCTATTGAAATTTCGCTAAAGGCGTTCTAAAGATTTTTTGGAAATTTTCGCAGGAAATACAATACGTAGACGAATTTAACGAGTTAGATTGTGGCAAAAATTCTTTGAATAATTTATACTTGAAATTAAGAGCTCTCTGCAAAAGACTCTATGTGGATAGCTCTTTAGTTCTAGGAAGGGAAGGCTGCATTGTTAATGTCGATGAATTATTGTTCAGGCAAAATCCGAGATACCAACGAGGCAGGGCTACTAACAACGAATTCTGGGTCCTCAGTATATGCAACACCAGCTTTGTTCCCGCAAGAGAAGTTATGAAACTGATTTATGCCAGAGATGCCGAAAAACTACTACCTAAAATCGAACAAGTTGTCTAGGAAAACTGCATCGTTGATTCGGATGGTTGGAGAGCCAATAATGGGATACAAAATTTAAACCTAACTCACGGAGCTGTAAATCATCGTTTGCATTTTGTAGATCAATTACTAGAATTCATACGCAATTCATTGAATCGTATTGGAATAAAAAAAATTAACGCAGAAGAAAATGAAAGCAATAGATGGAAATGTTATTAAGGAATATATTTTTTCTTTTATGCGATGGGATAATGTTTGTATGAAGAATTTTCAAGAAGTAATTAACTTAATAAGCAGGTATTATTAATAATTTAGGTTTTTTAAAGTTTAATTTTCCATATATTTTATATAAATTTTAATGGGAAAAATTTTGATTTTGATCCCAAAATTTAAATAATTTCTCCTAATGATTATAAAAAAAGTTTATTTAATCACTTGGAATAGCTGAAAAGAGTCGAGAATTAATAAAATTATATTTTAAAGTAAATTTATCTAAAAAAATGTTATTACATATAAATATTCCATCTCAAATTTAAAAAATAATAAAATTGATAGTTTTTTTACAACAAAAATTATGAAATAAGATAATTTTTATTAGATTTTAATTTAACAGAATACACCAAATATGCAGTAGAAAATTCAAAAAACAATAAAAAGTGAAAAATTTATAAAAAATGATGTTGAGTAATATATATATATATATAAGAATCAAAGTATATAGTAAGCTTATAAATTTTACACATAAAAGTTTATTTTTGTTCTATTGTCATTTAACCTTCCAAGTCCTCGAAGTTAATGAAATTCGTAACATTTTGATTAAAAAGGAAGAAAAACAAAAAAAGCCAGTTTGAATAAAAATTTTCTGTAAAAATATTTAAAAACTTGTTAAAAAATTGATATTAAAAAAGGGCTATGAATTAAGAAAAAATTATACGCCTTTTTGGAAATGGCATATTTGCAGGTATATCCTACTTCCGAAACATAGGATTGTTAAGAAGTGTTTATATTGTTCTAGTGGCAATGCAACACTTCTTGAAGTAAAATATAAGCGTCATGTCAATAGAGTTGCATTTTAATGTTAAAAGACTTCTTGTGCAAAAAAGAATGTGTACGTTTCAATCCGTATAAAGAGTTTTTTTCAAGCTTTTAATCTTGAGATTCGGACTATTTTTACAATATCATATCTTTGGTTTCTTGGTCAATGTATTATTGATACACTAAAAGACTTAAATGTTTCAAAACAATCAGTTCTAAAATTTAATAACTCTTTAAAAGAAAAAATAGCAATTTATTTTACATAAAACCTAGTTCGTCATGGGAGACCTTATCCCGATTTGCTAAATTTACAAATCAATGTTTGGGTAAAAATAAAAGTATCATACTGGTAGAATTCCTCAGGGAGAAAGATGAAATTTTTGCGAATGTTGATACTTCAAAGATAACAACATGATATTTTGTTTCCTTGGTGTTTGACCTACAAGGTATTAATTTGATTCCAATAAAAGTCGAAGTATGTAGATCTGGTTCAGTTATTTGTAGAGATGAGTGGATAGCCTATAGGGGAATCGAAAGTTATGAATTTGTTCTTCAAACTAATTGCCACAGTTTAAATTTTGTTAACTCACAAAATGGTGTTAATACTCAAACAGTTGTGTCACTTTGGAATAAGCTGAAAATAATGTTAAAAAAATGATGAATTTGAGTTTACAGTCGTTAAAGGCTCGTCTTTTTGAATGGATGTGGAAAGATAATGTTGGAAGAGACAATTTAAAAAATTTGTTTGACTTTTTTGGTAATAAAAAATTTCATTTAATTACTTTGTTTACATTCAAATTTTTTTTATTTTTATATAGCGGAAAAAAACGTACCAGATCCTAATATTATTGGATTACTACAAAGATTAAAAATTCAAAAAAATATTTGGAATCTATATGAATCATTTTGAAATCTATAAAACTCTTGATTGAAAAATGGCTATATTAATATATAATAAAAACACTGTAAACATAATCATTAGAGAAAGTTAACAATATTAATACAATTCTTAAGAACTATATTAAAGATCAATAAAAATAATCCAAATTACAAATCATTGCCGATTTAACCTCTTTTAAATAATATACAATCAAAATAAAATTTATCTAAAAAGACAATAACAAAAATTTATTGTAATTAGTTAACAAAAAATTAGATTCAAACACAAAGAGAATGAATATTATTAAAAAAGATGAAAAAGGATATAATATAAAGCCAATTTTAATCATATTTATATTTCTATCATTTATTTTTGATTAAAAGTCAATATACAGTCCAATCATAAATTAATGAAGTTATATTACCCACATGTAGCTAAAAGTGATGAAATAATATTATTTTCTATAATAAATTATTAATTGATGACAAAAATTTATAATAACTTTAACTTAAAAACAGTTTTTAATTTTTGAAACAATGAAATATAAACAATATTACCATATATTATAGGTCATGATAAATTAAGTAATATAATCAAAAGTTGTAATAGTATATCATGAAATAGCTTTTATTTTAATTGGCACTTACAGGAAATGATTACAGTTACAACAATAAATTCAAAAATACTACAAGACACTAAGTTCATGAACTAATAACAATTTAAACTCTTTTAAACTAAAAACTGCTATTTAATAATCATATAAGGAAAATCTATAATAAAGAAAATATTTTAAATTATTTATCAACTATTAATATTAGATTTAATTTAATTTACACAAATTAACTTGAACTCAAAATTCCATGACAAAATTTTGATTTAAAAACATGAAATTTTGGATATTTAATGTTAAAGAGAATTGGTACTTCTCGGGAATCCCCATTGGATTAAAAGTTAAAAAAATTAAAATTATTTTGATAAAAAAACATTTAATTTAAAAAAAATCAGTTTTATATTTAAATGATAAATTTTTAAAGATATTGTAAAGAAAATCATGTACAATATATGATAATTTTATGCGAGTATGCACTGATGAGGAAAGTGAGATTATATTAGCATAGGAGTTAGAGCATATACCAATTACAAAAACTTGTATATGTGGTAGTAATACAACCATACGAAAATGAAATAGTGTAAAAATCATGGAATTTATTTAAGGTGTACATCGTTTAGATGCAGAAAAGAATATTCAGGTCTAAAAAATACATTTTTTGAAAGCCCAAAACTTGAAATAAGCAAAGTTTAAAAATTGATTTATCTTTTTGTTAAAGGAGAAGATTCTTTTGAAGAAATACTAAGGAAATGTGGCATATAATGTGATATTTATAGTCGATTGGTTGATATATTGTAGTAAACTTTTGATCTTTCATTTTGTTATGCAAACAATACAAATCGGTAGGGTTGGGAAAAGCCTAGAACTAGACCACAAGCACCTAGTAAACCCCAAATATAATCTTGGGAGCTTTGTGAATCCATGTTGGATTTTTGGTGGTTATTGTGTTAAAGACAAAACTTGTTTTTCTTACCTGTGCTAAATCGAACCCGTGTAGCTATTTTTCCATTAATTATGGATTTTGTCTGTATTGGATCAACTATTACAACTAATGAAGCCGCAGTTTATAGAACTTTGGAAAATTATCTTGGTTTTACTCATCAGACTGTGAACCATAAAAAAATTTTGTCGACCCATTGACTCAAGCAACTAAAAGTCACTTAGAATCTTTATGACAAGAAGCTAAGATGCAGCATAAAGCAAGATATGGGGCTCATCGTTTTACTTTAATTAGATATAAAGGGTGTTATATTTTGAGACGGAGATTTAAGAACAGTCTGGAACAGTTTATTCATAATATTAAGACGTAATATATTTTTAAATATTAAAATTGGTTTTCTAACTTTTTTGTCTTGATCATTTTTATCTGATTTTTTGTGATCATTTATTTGTTTTTTTTTTAATATTTGATCCTAGGGGAATACTGGAGAAATGCACAGAATTTATACATTAACAACTATTTTGTTGCTTCATGAGATTGAAATCGGTTTTTAAATTAAAATCATTTATACTATTCCAAGTTAAACAATCAAAATGAATTGTTTTTTACACAAAGTATGAAACTTTTTTGCATTAATTATTTATATATAAAACTGACAAAAAGATTACAAGATTTTTTTTTTTCAACTCAAAAGTTACAAAATTAAATGTATGACAAACATAAAATAACTTAATTCTTAATCGTTTACAATAACATTATTATAAATCAGAATTTTAATAATGAATTTTCAAACATTAATTAGTATTTTCTAAACATGTAGCATTGATTTAGCTGATTAGAAAAATGATAAGTTGGATCAGTAAATATTTATCTAACAAAATAATTAACCGTTATGAAAATAAACTAATTTGAATATTATGTAACAAAATCAAGTGCTGAAGAATTATAAAACTACTGTCAGGACAGAAAATTCCTTAGATACAAAATGAAATGTTAAACTTGTAAACTATAAATAAAAATTGAAAAAAAAAAAGTTGTTGTATCGTAAATACATTTGGGAGTGTTACAACAAAGAATGTTTATCAAGATATAAAAAAACTTTTATATTAGCAAATTCATTTTTTAGTGATTTAAACAGAAGTTTCAGTGTTAGCCTGAAGCTTTTAGTCAGAATAGCTGAAAAACAGCCTGGTCATAGTAATAAAAAAAATAGTAATAAGTAGGCGAACCTACAGAAAGTTTGTTAATAAGTTAGTTGTTTTAATGAAAAAAGATAAAAATGAAATGCACAAATTGGGAGGATTAAATAAAAACCACGTTGACGAGACTATGCTAAATTATAAGTGCAAAACTAACGCGATATGTATTGTTAAACTTAATGAAATGAGCGGATCTATTGAACATATTTGGACTGAAGTGATCTAGGATAAGAAATCGCCTATACTTGTTCTAATTACCATTGAACGTGTTTAAGAATTTTCGACTATCCACACCGATGAACTTAAAAATTATCTTGCATTGAGGAAATTTAATTTTACTCACTTTACAGTTTGTCATAAGTATGCACTCGTTGACTCTATAACAAATTTACACACGTAAGCGGTTGAGAAAGCGAATAAAAACCAATTTAAAATACGATTTTTTGACTGAATTTGTAGCACTTATATACTTTCCTACCGTAATCAATAACAATCAATTTAAATAGGATAAATGATATCTAGATTCTTATCTAATTAAATCATAATATATATTATAGTAAAAATACAAATTAGTCCATGGATTTGAATTCTCTTAATTACACGTTTTTATTTGAATTTTTGAAGACAGAAAATGTTGCCATTTCGTTTAGTTAGAAAATCGCATTGATTCCACCCCTACAAAATATGTGATTGTGGATCAGGTATGGTTTTTATAGCAAAATTTGATTCTAGAAATAAATCATTTTATTTTAAATGTCCTCGAAAAATTTGCAAGAAGGAGCTTTCAATTATAAAAAACCGTGACCAGACATTTTATAACGGAAAATTTTTAATGTAATAAATTTTATTTAAAAAAAATTATTAAAATTTTAAACGTTTAATGAGAATAATTAACTTAAATACTTCTGCTTATCCAAAGATTATAGATTAAGGATATGGTTATAACCATCATAGTGAACAAATTGGTTGACACATTGGCGATGCAAAGATCTGAATTGCTCTGAGACCGGAAAGTATAAGCTACCCCTTATTGCTGAATCCGAATTTGTAATTATGACACCACATATGCAGGATGAAGATGCTTCTTTGCTAAAAGTTTATGCGGCTAAAGAAAAGATGATGGCAATGGCAACAGATTCTTATGCTTCTGTTAGAACTATAGTAAATTCATATTGTCTCAAATTTACTGCACACCAACTACAGTTATTAGGTTCGTACTCTGAACCTAGTGGATGGATTGAACGTATACGGGCTATAGCGTTTCCCATGGTTCCTACATCAGTGAATACAATTAAAATACCAGAATATATGCTAAAAACGAAAAAAAAAACGAAGATCTTTACAAGTACGGCCCGGGGTTAGATTTTTATGAGCTAAGTAATGAATTTTGCATGTCCTTTTCAATTTGATCTGCAAAACTACCCAAGAAGCAATAATGCTTTAGAATGATGGCATAATGCCTTTAAAAATATATTTTCAACGGTAAATAATAGTTTTTCCCCCTTTCTGGAATCTTTAATAAAAAAAGAAGCAATTATGCAGAAATGCCTAAGAATAAGAAATGGAGAAGTTCTGGCGTATAAAATGAAGTATGTCTTATAAGACGAATTTATTTTGTTGCGAGTTGAAAGAAAAACTCCTACATTAATATAACTGATTGGCTTGATAAGTTATCTTAATACCTTACAACATAATAAATTAGTAAGCTAAAATCAAATGTTTGCCCTTTCTAAATATTTTTATTTGAATATGGTTACTAAATTAAACTTGTTATTTAGTAGTTATTTTATTTTATCATATTAATTTTTACATAATCATTTGCAAAGTTATGGAAAAAAGTTAGTTATTGATTGGGAGTACAAAACATGAGGTATATGACATAATCACAACAATAAATATTGTTTAAAGGTTTTTTCGTATTAAAAATTTTCCGTGACAAAATGTCCTGGTACCAGAAAAAACACTTTTTTTAGATAGTCATTTATCAATTTTGTAAATGTTGACCTTTATTTATTTTTTTATCGTGACACCCAAAAACAAAAAGAATTACAGTGTTAATTACCAGTGTCTTCACCTAATTCAATTGTTTGTGAAAAAGCCAATCCAGAGATATTTTTTAACATTATTACAAAATGCATTCTATATTACTTGGTGGCCTGGATTGTGTTATTGAGATTGATTAAGCACTTTTAGTGCTGAGAAAACTTAATGTTAGCCGTTTCTTTAGTCTGGGTTGAATTTTCGGTGCTTATGAAGTAACAACCAAAACCGGTTTTGTAAATATTGTTGATGATCGAACAAGAAATATTCTTCATGGATTTATTAATCGCCATATCCGACCAGGAACGACAATTGTAAGTGATTTTTAGGCTTCTTATGCAAAATTAAATGATGAAGGATTTAACCATTTAACAGTAAACCATAAGTTACATTTTGTCGATCCAGAAACATTTGTTACAACTAACCATGTTAAAACTACGTGGCAAAAAATAAAGCAAAAACATAAGGAAAGATATGCTGATTCGAGAACAAATTTAGCAAGTCAATTATGTGAGTTTATGTAACGGCAACGTTTCGGAAATTTTCTTAATCATATATGGGAACAATATAATAATTATTTTATATTATAAGTTATTAATAATTGTTTAAAATAAACTATCATTATTTTATTTTAAATTTATTGGTAATTGATTCCCAGGGAAAATTTTAAAAGTACCAATTTTTTTGGCTTTGCAATAAAAAGTTTGATTTACTGAAAACCTAATTCTTTTAATTGAATTTTAGTTTTTGATTAAATAAGAGCAAATTTTAATTAATTTAATAAAAACAATATTCTAGTTCATTCGAAGGAAGATTATACTAAGCATTATTTACTTAAAATGATATTAGATAATATAATTAATTACATTGTTATTTTATTAAGTAAAAAATATTAAATCTGTTAATTATAAATTGATAAGGCATTTTTTATTAATTAATTTTGTGTTTATTTTAGTGCTAATTACGTTATAAACAAATTTCAAAAAAAAATTCATTAAAGAAGAATTCAGAGAAAGCATTATATTTTTAATTATTTTAAAGGTATTGTAATTGAAAGAGGGAAATATGGTAATTATTATGTCCATGCTAATATGGGATCTATTTGGGATGAGATAGTTGCTTCAAGGAATCAAATTCACCTTAAATATATAGGTGATAATTCACATTTAAAGTTATTTTTGGAATCTAACTTAGCTATACCTAAGGGTTATAACAAAATGGATCTTGTTAAAAAAACAAAACTTATAAATCAATTATTCAAACACACAAGGCTGTTATTCAAAGACTAATATTGTCAATTTTTATGATTTAAAGGCTCATGAGAAAAAGAAATTAAAATTGGCACATACATACAAATATATTGGATAATGATGGTAAAGAAGTTAGTTATAGGTATATGCAAGATTTGCATGATTTCACCATAAAAAAGTATTCAGTTATTATTAGGAGCAAAACTTAAGATGCCTCAGTATATCGATTAAGCGGTGGTTTACTGAGAATGCATATATGTGTTAAAATTTATGATACCGAAAACAGAAAATTGGTTTACGATGAGTTTTTATCAAGCAATCCTTCATATGGTAAACAGGATTATCAAAAAGTTATGAGGTCCAACAATTCCTTGTAAAATTTAATAGATGTGCATGTTCCAATCATTTCTAGCAATATTGTAAATAAAAATTCTAGAATAATCTTGACAAAGCAAATTTGTAAAAATAATAATGATTCTGGTGCATATACAAAAATAACAAACCTGTTTCTACTAAATTAATTCACAGCATACTAACACATATATGTCCAGCAGAGAATGTTATTAGCCTTACTGATAAGAATACTAAAATATCTATTAAAGCCATCACATTCAAAGTTCAGATATGTCCATATGCAGGCAGAAAGCACAAGTGGAACAATTAAAACTTAAGAAGATAATCCCAAACGGTTGATGCCAGTTATAAAACATTTTATTTTTTAGAGTGAATTTTATTTTTTTGTAAAAAAAAGGCCTTAAAATGGGAAAAAGAAAGAGCTCACAGAGAATCGTGGATGAACATAAACTCATGTTAAATAATGACATAATTAACTTGAGAATAAGCGATGCTATTTAGAACAGTTATGGCTAACCATATTGCCCAGAATGAATTTCTTGCAGAAACAAGACTCATAGCAAACGAAAGTTTATGTACTGGGTGCACACCTTTGAAGAATCTTGTATATAAGGTTCGTAAGGTTGCAAAATATGGATTTTTTTGGGGATGTAATAACCCATGTAAAATATCGAAGAATATCCGTTTAAATAGCTTCTTTGAAGGAACTAGACTTGATTTCAAATCCATTTTTAAGATTATGTATAAAATTTTGAACAGAGTTCCCTACGTCGATATAGCCTACGAATAGGGATTAAACAAGAATACAGTTGACGAATATTGCTTTTTTATTCGTAAATTATCTGTGAATTTATCGCTAATTGAAGTGAGAAAATTGGTGGCTTATATCCTGATTGCTTACCATAAATTGTAGAGATTGATGAAAGTCTCTTTTTTTAAACGGAAATATAACCATGGAAGACTAATTAATTGGCAGTGGTACATAGCTGGAGTTGAAAGGGGTTCCAAAAAAAACATTTATAGTCCCAGTTGAAAACCGAAACACGGATACAATTATGGATGTGATATCTGAAAATGTACTTCCTGGCACAATCATTTATACAAACAATTGTAAGGCATATGGTAGCGGCCTTTTCAGACTTAATCAATTCAGGCATGAAACGGTATATCACACCGACAACTTTGTAAATCCGGAAAATCCAGACGTACACACGCAAAATATAGAGGGATTGTAATCTAGATTAAAAACCTTCTTACGAGAACACAAAGGTATTAACCAGGAATAACATAATGAATTTCTAATTAAGTTTCTGTGGCAGTATAAAATAGAAAAAAGAAAGCGGTTTAATGTTTTCATCACCTTAATAAATAATTATTCTTAAATTTTTAGCTCTTTTTTTTTCAAAAAAATAAAATGCGCTATAACTGGCATTAACCCCAAAACTATATCAAACTTTGTTTTTTTATGAAGACTCCCGACGTAAAAGTATATTTCAAGCGCAAACAAGCAAATATATTGTGTTTGATCATGCATACATATTTAATATAAAATTCATTGATGATAAATAAAATATGTATTTAAATAACATAGATCCTTTTTGCTTAAATATTTCATTTAATGAATCAAACGTATCTGCAAATAGTTCGATCGAATTTCTCTGTTCTAGGATACCAGATCATATGACTACAGAGTAGCTTCATTTATTTTAACCTAAATTTCACACACTTATCACTGGATGAAGGCAAATGAGCACTACTACAACTGATTATTTAAGCAGTTATATTAATATACGGTCATAAAAATCCAAACATTATAAATTTTATATATGCCCTATAAACATAACAAATTTTAATAATACAAATCACACAGTTGTTGCTCAACAAAAAAGCGCTCAAACTTCCAGTCTTTTAAGCAAGAATAATCAGTTCACCAAATTTTTTAAAGAATGCAGTGTTTTTTTATTTAACTTATATAATAATCAAGTATTTACTTTCATAGAAAAATTTTTTGTAGGCCATTCAATCTATAGATGTGTAAATTTGCTAAAAATTCGTTTAGAAATTAAATACTATAATTTTTGACCTGTCTTGAATATATTACATCAAAATATTGACAAAATATATAAAAAGACATTTCACTTTCATTTTTGTAATTATCAGTAAGTAAAAACAAATATACAATTTTCTTTAAGAAATAAAAATATTTATGGGAAATTTCCAAATTAAATTTTTATAACAATAAATAGTCAGTTATCATTTATGATTTTGCATATTTCGAATAACAGAAAAATTAATTAAATTTGTAAATAAAATCAAAAAGTATGGGTCATTCTAGAGTATTTAATATATCAATTACATTCTTAAATAAATCTTGTTTAAAATACTCCACAATCAAAGGTGATTAAAGAAAACTGATATTACAATAAAATATAAAACCATCTAGAAATTTATAAATAGTTGAAATATAGTTATATATCAATGCATTAAGAAGAAATATATATTTGTTAGTACAGTTTGGAAAACAGAGGATATTATTTTTTAAGCAGTGAAATAGATATTATATCAAGAAATTACAACTAAATTATTAGATTTTAGTGAATAAGATTCAACAAACATAATAAATAAATCATAATTCAATTAAATTATATTTAGTCAAAAGATTGAAAATGATTAAAAATCTGTACGAAAAATATGAATTTATAAAAACCAAGTGTAGGAAATGAATCTAATTGATAATTTTTATATTTAGATATTACTCCTTGTAATTAAATTTATCTTTTCTAATAAATAGCGATTTAAAAATTCATTCTATATGAATACATACAAGATAAAATAATTTTTAATTGTATCAAAAAATAAAGGGAACTAAAGGAACTGATTTATAGAAAAAATCAAATAAATAAGTTTGTAATATCGATTGTAAAATTTCCCATTCTTAAAAAATTAATTTCATCCATTTAATAGTTGATAAAAATAATGGATTATTTTTTAAAATAAAATTTCAAAAGTTTTCTATTAATTATAAAAATTTAGTTTTTATTGATAATTAAATTTTATATAAAAGCTATTAAGATTCTAATAAATACAGCATGGAGTACATAGATTAAATTTAAAAAAAATAAAATTGATTTAACTAAAATAATTAAATTAAATGGATAATAATAATCAATATTTATAGAAAAAATGACTAAAAGTTAAATTTAGTAAAATAAAACCAAATACCCACATTCCTAGTTTAACCATTGGTATATCAGACAGATCATTTCCGCTTGAAGACGACGGTGGTTCACATTCTTCGTTGCTAACAGATTCTAAATTTTCAACCCTCTTTTTTCGCTGTCTTTTAGTCATGTTTATTATTCGCGCGTGACAAATTAGGATTTTAGTTAATCTCCAAAATGAGATGTCTTATTGTTGAAAGCACCATGCGCAGTTTTAATATATATTTTTTTTAAATTTGAAAATTTTTTTTTAAGTTAAATATATTTTGAAGCTAAAATGCACTCTAGGGCCAATAAAGCGGATGCGCGAAATGTATAACATTGAAAATTTTAATCTTGATAATATAGATGATTTTTTGATATTTGATTTATCAGAATTAAAAAATTCAACATTAAAAGCAATTAATTTTTTAAAAAATTAGTTTATTACCTAAAAAACGTACTTGTGAAATGTGTAATAAAATTACGAATATCCACAAATACAATACAAGCATTGATTGTTATATTTTTAGATGCGAAAATGTAAAAAAAGGCTATCTATTAAAAATTGAATTTTTTTTTAATATTCTTAATAAGCTTTATAAAATGTAAAAAAAGACTATTAGAAAGGGAACTTTTTTTAAAGATTCCCATTTAGCTTTATAAAATGTAAAAAAAGACTTAGAAAGGGAACTTTTTTTATAGATTCCCATTTAGCTTTATAAAATGTAAAAAAAGGATATCTATTAGAAAGTGAACTTTTTTTAAAGATTCTAATGAGGTTTGTATTAAATATGGACTTTATTATATTTTGAAGTTTTTAATATAAACAATAATCAAGAAGATACTAAAAATCAATTGAAAATAAATTCAGACCATACCATTGTTGATTGGAAAATTATATAAGAGAAAAATAGATTCAAATATTAATTTATTCAAAGAAAAAATAGGTGTAGCTGAAATTGTGGTACAAATTGATGTATCAAGGATAGCAAAAAAAATATAAACTCGAAGGATTTTAGTAAATCAAAACTTTTGGGTTTTTGGAGGGCTGGATTAGAATAATAATGTATTTATGTGTATAACCGAAGTAAGAAACAAACAAAAATTAATATATATAATAAAAGAAAATGTTAAAAATGATTCTTTTATTGTTACTGATGCGTGGAAAGGATACTGTAATTTAATTATGGAAGGTTATTAAAATGAGATTGTAGTTGATGAATAAGAATTTGTAAATTAAAATGGTTTTAATCCTAATAAAATGGAAGCAATATGGGGAGCCTTAAAAATAGAGAGATAAATTACAAACAAAAAAATATGAAATAACCCCATCATATATAACTAAATATTTATTTGAAAGAAAATTCAAGAAAAATAGGTTATCTTAATTTTTAATAACAATAAATATGATTTATCTTCATTAATAATTAATTTTTTTAGAAATTTTATTAAAGTTTTTATTATTTTTGAGCGGACATATTAGGGTACCCTAAAGTGCATTTTAGCCATTTTTTGACAATTAAGGATGATTTAAAGAAAATTGCTAAATTGAATTTAAGGATCACTAATAAACTTGCACACAAGCAACAAAATTATTATATTCATGTAAATGTATTTTATTAATTTTATGAAAATTTTAGATTATCTATGTTTTTTCGGTTATTTAGGAATGTAAAATTCATTGAATAACCATTAGATATCAAAAATTAGTCATACAGAAATTTTTGTAGCTGAAATTCTATTTTCTGATGAGAATATTAACACAAAATTATATTTTTTTAGAGAACAGCACATCTTATCAGTATTTAGCGACATGAAAACTGAATAAACTGTAAACTTGAGTGATATATGTGGGGTAACAGCACGAATTTCTGATCATAAAGATATACTTTTATCTAGTTTTAGAAACCATTGTAAATACATCCCTGGTAACCATCATATTAGATACGATTTGGATGTTAAAAAGAACCTTTCAAAAATGACGAATCCAATAAAATTAAACATGAAGAACTCAAACTGCAAATAGAAAATCTTATAAATAAGGTTACATCCGTTATTGGTCCATATAAGGTAATATTTTATTTCTTTAAATCCCATGGTGAGGCTAAATACAGTCACCACATCATCTGCAATATTTTTGATTAATATAAAGAGATTGTTTTCCCATCCATCAAAGCTCTACAATTCTGGATTAAATCTTATATACTAATTAATTTTAAAAAAAATGTCATTGTTATGTCCGTATATCGTTTGGGTGGTGGGTTGTTTAGGCTTCCTTTGTGTTCTAAATCCAACAAAAAAATACATAGGGTTCTAGTCCCTTTTATTCTTTAAGTACTTTTCCTTTTACGAAAAAACATTACCTTAATTGTTTTATATTTTGTAAACATTTCGATAAATTTGTTTTAATACCTTTTTACACAGTAAATCAAGATTTAGTAATTGCACATTATAATCTGGTTATTATGAATATATACAACCTTTCCAACCAGATACAACATTAAATTAGTCCTTTAATAACATTTCTACATCACCAAACAAAATAATAAATTCCAATAATAAAAATCAAATCCTGCCTTCATCTAAGGTAGGGTTAATAATAATATTTCTACAAATAATGACAACCACTTTATTATTAATAAAAAATTTTATTACGATTTATTTAATTACTTATTAATTAATAACCTTAAATCACCTTCTTTTAATTTTTTTTTCAAATAAAAAACCTACAATCATCAAATTACACCTCACCAATACTAAATGCCTTGTAGCTAAAAGGATACAGTTGTCAAATACTCAATATATCTTTTTTAATTAAAAAAAATATTGTTTATGGCTGCTATGATCCCGATTGTCATAGTAAAGTCAAATCATTATTATTACCTTTATCTTTTCCAAAACAGATTTTAATTAATACTATTAAAGATAATAATTTATTATTTAACAAAATCCATCTTTATATACTGAAGGTAGATAATAATACTGTTAAACCTACTATCATTACAAATGAAATTATCATAACTTGCTCTATTATTTTCATCGAAAAATATTTTCAAGATGTTTCAATCCACCAACTTTAACATTGTTTATCATTCGATAAACACGTAATCATAGATGCAAACAATCAGGTTGTAGACACTATCTCTGATACACTAGTTCCGGATTCTTATCAAGTTTTGCTAGATATAAATACTCAAGAAGGAGAACATAGTAGCATAAATTGTAATAAAAAACAATAAAAATCTAAACCATGTCTTGATTTTGTTAAAATGTTTGAAGACAATTTATTGTATTTTAATATTACATATCCTCCTAGACACGTCGTGTCTCTTAAAATGTTTTGTTATTACCCCAATGTATATCGGTCATGTGTTCTATTAAGAGATGTTTTCGAAATAAAAATAAGGTCCTCTTTGAATAAATATTATTATGAGATTGGCGTGGGTAGATAGGAATGTTAAAAAAAAAAGTCCGACAAAGTCAACTATTTGTCCAATTAAAAGATCAAATTATGATGGAAAAAACTGATCAAATCATTAATGTTTCTTTATTTTATGATGGTAAAATATTATTTTATTTTACTTTGTTTAATAAAATTCTATCTCTTTTGACTGTCTATACCATCTAACAAATCTTTGCATTCTTGAAAAATAATCAATTAAACTCTAACCATAAATGTCCTAAAAATCTACCATTTAAAAACGGTTACTTAATTGTACCTAATGATACCTGTTCTTTCATTTTTAACAAATACGTCAAAGAAGAGTTTTATACTAGTTGGTCAGATTACGACATTCCCGAAGACGATGTTTAGTTAATGGAAGAAAAGTACATCAATACCTTTCTTAGGGTTGTCGTACCTGAAGATAATTATGTATATTATCTCCATGTTTTTTCCAAATTCTTTTAAATCCTGATAAAGGTTATCTGCTAATACTAGTTGTAAGTGGGTGTAATGGAAAAACGTTTTTTGTGTAATTTTATAAGGAAGGTTTTTTATTCTCTTTGTTCTACCTCCGACCCTAGTATTTTACGTTTAAATAAAATAATAGGGTATATCCTTTTTTAACGCTACTGGAGTACAAAAGGATAGTTATTTTACGAGAGTTTCCCCCTAAAATAAACTCGAAAATGATTAGAGACTAATAGGTGGTGAATCATTAGCTTGTCGAGACCATAAAGTAATGATATTTTGGTACTCAAGCTAATTTGTAATTTTATTAATAGTTCTAATAAGTTACCTTCTACTCCTGATTAAAATAAAGCTTTGCAACGACGTATATTGTATTTAAAATTTTTTAATATATTCGGTAATTTAGAGTACCCTATAGATCCTAACATCCTTGATAAGTTATTACTTAAGGAGAATTATGTACGTTTTATATATATTTTAATAGAAAATCATAAATTCGATAAGCCTATGCCATCTGCTGTAAATGAAATACTTGCTGTCGAATATATATTCAGGTCCGATGATAATATTGAAGAAGATTTTAAAAAATTTATGGATGATTTTTATGAGGTTCAAAAAGGGGTTTTCACACCCATATCAGTAGTAGTCAAAAACTACGTAAGTATTCACAAAGAGGATGACAAAAAAGTCTGTTATCATTGGAAATATTTGGAGTCCTATTGTGAAAATAAATGGAAAGGTGATGTAATTCCCAAATTGAAGAGAACATGTTCAGTGAAACAACCCTTCAGAGGTTACCTAAATTTAGGTTAAAAAATATAAGAGATATATGTTATATTTTAGATAATAAAATTGTTGGATTTGTTTTTATCTGAGATGTTTTTTATTATTAAACTATTATTATTTAGTTACGAAAATCGGATATTTAAAAATAATTATTGTAGTTAGAAATATGATTGATATCTATTATAGGGTTGACATTAATATTTAGAATTCAGTAATTATTACTAAATGCGCAGTTATATAGTGGTTATTGTTATTAGAATAAATAAATTATGCGCGCGGTTATATTTAATTAATTATTATTCGTATTAAAAATACGAATTAAAAAGTGGGTATATCTAGGATATTATTATTTAGAATTCATCAATTACTACTAATAGCTTAGTTATATAGAAGTTTATATTATTACAATCCAAAAAAAAGTGCTCGGATATATAGAGGTTTTTATTATTATTCAGAATTCAAAAAAATATAAGTTAATGGAGAAAAGGATATATATTAATTATGGTCTAAATTGCACTTTAGACACTAAATGCGACTGCTCGAACAAAGAGGAAAAAATTCACATATTGTACAAAGTACGATCGCGCCAAAATGGAGAAAAATCATTTTAATATTGAGAATATAGATTCTATGAATAATTTCGATCTAAATGATATAAAAAAGTCGACAACATTGACAATTGAAATTCTTTAGAAATTGCATTGAATACCAGTAATTAGAACAGAGGTGTCCAAACTTTTTGATTCGCGGGCCATTTTGGCGATTTAATTCATCAGTGAGGCCAAGCATTGTACATATTTAAGTTAAAAAAAATTTCAAGAAAGGTAGCTTGAATTTTTTATAGTAAATTACAGCTCAAAAAATGATATAAACGTTTATATAATATACAATAAAAAAAATTCAGGTAACCTTTAATGAGAATGGTGGAACTGGGATTTTACCCGGAGAGTTTCTTCAAAGTTCGGATTTAGATCTGAAAAGCTAATAATTAGCAATGATTGCGAATGTACATCCGATAAATTTGTCCTATACTTGGATTTTGGATATTTCATCATAGAAAATGTTTGTTCGCACACGTATGTAGTGCCATAAAAAGAAATATATTTACTAGCCAATA
>CAKKLC010002420.1:1672-29627 GCA_918559645.1 Ceratonova shasta | reverse complement strand
GTAAATTTAGAAAATAAAAATTTAATATTAGATTTTGAAAAAGCATCTTTTTCTGCATTTAAACAAGCATACAGAAACATTTCTATCTATTGATGCTCATTTCATCTAGGCCAAATAGTTTGGCGTCAAATTCGAAGTTCTGGTTTTACTAAAAATTAAAAAGAAAACTCAAAATTCAAATTTAATATTAAAATGATCCTTTCGCTGTGTTTTGTATCTGAAGAAAAAGTTATCTTTGTTTCACAAAAATTAGAAATATATTTGAAAAATTCTAACTGTAATTTTTCTATTATAATATATAACTGGTTTAAATCAAATTATATTCACAATAATCTAGAACAAAATAGTTCTATAAAATATTGGAATTTCTATGAAAGAACATTAAATGATATTCCCAGAACAACTAACAGCCTAGAAGGATTTCATACACATATTAATAACTTCTTTTCATCAGGCCATTCATCAATATTTGATCTGGTTTCTGAACTTCAAAAAGAGCAGAAAGAAAATGAAAATTTCTTCATTAGATCTCATTAAGAAACTTTTAGCAAAAAAGAAGATGAAATGAAAATCAAGATTACAAAATTTGCTGCTCTTGAAGAAATTATTTATTTGAAAATGATTGCATTAAACTTCAATTGGAAGTTAGATTAATAATTAAAAAAAATAATTTTTTGTGAGTTTATTATAATATTTTTTGTTAAATTTAATACTTTTATTTAATTTTTATTAAAAAAAAATATTTGTGCGGAATTTCCGGATTTTCCGCGCAGCGCGGAAAATGCGGATAGCCGTTTTCTTGATACTATGTAATCTGAAATGTGCTTGTTACCAGTATATGCCCAGATTGTATAATTTTAGTCTATGACAACTTACATATTCATGAGTGAATATCTTTTTTTTTTAATTTTTTGGATTTTGTTATTGTGAACTGTCAAAATTATGGATTTAACTTGCTTATTCTTTAACTGAACAACTGTCATTTCATAAATATAAAATGTGTTTGAATCATCCTTTTTAAATTTATCATTTAAGGAATATCAATTTGGATTGTTTTTTCCGCATTAAACGAGTTTATGAGCTGTTGAATAGTAATAATGCGAATTGTAGCAACATGTACAAATTATTATTCTTATATAAAAAAATATTATTCAGTCGGTCTTTAAAAGGTTTATAATCATTTACAATGACATCAGAACCTATAAAATTTGTTTATCTATAATAATCTTCTTTTCTATACATAAAATTCTTTTCTAGATTTATTCTTACTAGAATTTACAAAAAAAAATCAATGTTATTTAAAATAATGGCCTCTAGTCAAACTTCAGTCTTTAGTTTTTTTTAAATTTAAATAGGAGTAAATTTTAGTCTATTTTAATGTAATATATTAGGGTATACATTTTTTGGAAATGATATAACAAAATATTGTGAAGTTATGGAATATAGTAGATTATAGCGTAATAATAGTAATTAATTTAAAAATTTAAATCCAAAAAAATATTTTTAAATCATATGCTTAAAATTGATTTTTCAAAATTAGGTATAAAGAGTATTGGTCTAGTCGACGAGGATTGTTTGACATAAAAATTTTTCTTTATGCTACAAAAAATCTGAAGAGTAATAAACGTCTTTAACTCCATTTCCTCTATAGATTTTGTTTTTAATATTTGTATTTATTCATCAATGTTTGATTTGATAGTTGAAAAACTAATGTAATTAAATATATTTTGTAAATTAATTTCTTAGTATTTATCTATAAAAAAACTTTAATATCATCAATCAATTAGTTTCAAAATCTTTTTTTATATCAACGATTAGTTTGCGGCAATACGAAATATATTAAAGTCCAATGGATTACTTCAATATAAACTTGATTCGAAATAATCAATTTTAAAATCTATTTTAATGGGTCAATAAATTATAATTATCAACAATTGTATAAAAAATCACATTTACTATAATATGTACACGCTTAGATAACCATAGATGAACTGAAGTACAATATTACCTTTTTTTTAATCTCAATTTTTTTTATTGTCGATGAGATTCTTTTTAGGTAATTCATATATAAATTTCAACAATTTTTTTTAAAATTAAATACAAACCAAATAATAAAAAATGAGATTACAAAGATCAGGTTCATGATTTAAAAATCATCGTATGGAAATAATAATTTTTTACGTTAAGAAAAATGAATGGTAATTAAGTAAGTGTAATAAACTACAAGAGAAGAATAAAAAAACATTATTTAGAAGGCTGTTTGAATTTTATTTTTTTAGCTTGTTGATAAAAACGTATTTATTGTCTTATAAGTTGCGAAAATCTATTTAATAATAAAAAAAAACATCATTTCCTACAACAAGGTTATTTTATTAATCTAATTAATGATTTTATGACTTGCTTCATTAATACTAAAGGAAATATATAGCTTTTATGTTATTATTGATGAGGTGCGGATAATAGATTGGTGTATGAAAAAAATACCAGATGTAAGGACTGCGATTAAATTCCTATACTTCTATAACAGCGCTTATAAAGTTTTTTTTGTTTTTATTTTTTTAATAATTGAAAAGATTGTACAGTTTAATTTATTTTGATTTTTTTAATAGATATTACAATAATTTAGAAAAAATTGTTGTAAATAAATAATACACCATATATATTGGTTAAATATTATTAAAATTAATATCTTTTTGCAAGGAAAAACATAAAAACACAATAGAAGTGCCTACCGGTATAAAAAAAAATATATTTTTAAGTTGCCCTAAAAAATAACGTTGTTCAAAATATTAATTTTATTTATAATCTCTGAAGTATATTTATTACCTTAAATTTGCCAAAATATATAAAATTTTGATATTTTTTTACAACCTAAAAAAAATTTAAATATGATCAGAAATATTGCGTAAATAAATTTGATAAAATAAAAATTGTACAATTAAAAATTTAATTGAATAACAGATTTTGTGAATATAATAAGCGATTTAAAGTAATTAAAATTAGTAAAAGGCTGTTTTTATTTAAAAATATTTATCGAAATTAATTATTTTCTTATTACGTATATTTTTCATTTAAAAAATGAATAAATGAAATGATATAGTTAATATATCATAAAATTATAACATTAACTTTCAATTATAAATTATAATTTTTAGCTCATCTCATTTTGATAATCAACATGATAATGTTTGCATTTACTATTCTAATAAAATAAATAACAGAAAGTAAAAAGTACTTAGAAAGATGTTATTAAATTGGTCTTGTATATGAAATAGTTATCAAATATATAATCTTATGAAGGAGAAAATAGTTTTTTTTATTTATCAGAACTAAATTCTCACCATTGAGAATTAATTTTAATATAATTTTTTTTAAATAATTAATTAATTATACATAACATTTTTTATTTTTGTATTTTATTTGTGACATTTAAAATCTGCTTATTCAAATCAAAATATTATGAAATATTTCCCATCTAATATAAATATTATCAACATGCCGATTAGGAAAAAATTATATGATTATTGTTATGCTTTTATTTTAATAATATATATGCTTTAAATTTTTTGATACTTTAAAGGTATTATTTGAACAAAACACAGTAGAAAAAATATTTCTGTTATTATTTTTAATTTTTTCAACTAATTTCTATATTTTATGAAAAAAAAATCTTTAAAAATTATTCATCTTATTAAAATACTTTAAATTACTATTTTATATATATATATAACTATCACAAATACATTGTATCTTAAATAAAAATATTTTTTTATTTTCAAGTCTTATCTTTACAATGTTTAAATATTTTTTATTATTATAAAATTATGGTTATTCAACAAAAATTAAATAATTGATTTTTAATTTTTCAAACACAATTTACCCAATAAAATTTATTTTGTATAATATTTAAAAAAATGTTATATATTTTTTAAATACAATTAGAAGCCAGTTTTTTATATTATTTTTAACGTTTATAAATTCATTCTTTTTTCATATTATTAATTTTATTTTTGTTAATTGACTTAGACTTAAACTAAATAAATTAATTACAGTCAAACTTATTTGTTTTATTTCAAGATATTTTAAACACTATTTTTTTATTATTTAATAAACCCGAAACAGGTATTTATAAGATTAACTAAATACAAGAAAGTGTTTAAAATTTAAAATAATTTTTAGTTTTATGTTTACTAATTATAAACTTAATAATGTTTATTTTGATTCTAACTGGTGTTTTAATACTATAAAACCCATTAAAATTATGAGAATTAAAGGAAAATTTTGTCTAGCAGGTTGATCAAATATTTAAAATAATTTTATAATAAGTTGTCATATTTTTAGACAGTAATCAAAAACTATCTCATTTTAGATATTAGTAGTATCAAATATTTCTTTGTAGTTTACTTTTGAGTATGATCAGCGAAGAAAGTAGCTATTCTGAGACTGAAAGCTCTAAAATTGATTTTCAAATACAATATTATTCATCGTTAAAACCGGATTTTGAATATAGTTCCTACGGTGAGATGTTGATCCCAGAATTGCTAATATTGATCGTTAAAATTTGTGACTCTAACTTTGAATATCGTAGATCTTTTGCTACTGTTAGTTGGGTAAATTGTAATAAAAACGAATTTAAAATAATTGATGAGGAATTATTTTGCAAAATCTGGTGTATTCACAGATGTAAACCATTGATTAAATTTGAAACTTTAATTACAGAAATAGATTTATTCTGTAAAAAGAACTACATCATTTTAGTAAAGTCAAGACAATATAGATTTAACAATGAACTTTTATTTAGTATAAGGAAATATATTCTTAAGGAGCATCTGAGATTTCATAAATATATTTCCAATCATTAATTATAATTTTTAATTGAAAATTTATTGAGTTGAATGATTGAATTTTATTGTATACATGTTAAAAAATAATTTACTAAAGAAAATTTATATTTTTTATAAAGATATAACCATATTTAAAATTAGAAACACTGAAATATTTTTTTAATTTTATATTTGATTACTCCAGAAATATATTTGATGTTTTTTTATTCATTATCTAAATTAGTCATATAATCAACCATAATTATATACTTTGATGATTAAATTTTAATTTTAGAACAATGAAATTATTTTAAAGTAGCAGAGGTAAAAAAGTTATTCATATATAGGTAAGATATTGTTATAATTTTCTTTTTAAAAAGTTGAGATTTTTTTAGTGATAAAAAATATAATTAATAATCGAGGCTTGAGACTTGAGAAAGGAAAAAATTTTTCAGTATAAAATATAAACTTAATATTTTACGAGATCAAGAATAACTAAACGAATAAATATTAATTAATGGTTATATATTTAAACTACTTTTACTCTTCTAAATTTTGTATTTAAAATAATGCTCTTTAGGAACATGCATTATATGTTTAAATGCTATAATTGTTTTAAAAACATAGTTAGGAAATTATAGATAATTCATGAAGGAGAAATTTTGGAATAAAAAAATATAAACTGAAAAATTAATAATGACAAAATTTTGATATAAATTAAGTATATTAAATCAAAATTTAACCATATTTTTTAAGAAGTTTATCTGACCTTTATAATTATTCTACAAATTGTAATATATTATAAAAAGTTGGTTTATTATAGATGAACTAATTTTTAAATTTTTTGAACCTAATTTATATATGATTTGTAATATTTTAAGGTTTTTTATTATAAAAATTATAAAAATTTATTGTAAAAAGAACATTTTGTAAATTTTAAAATCAATAAATCAGACGAAAAAATAAATTGGTTCACTAATTTGTGTTAATGATTAACAGTATGACATCAATTAATATATAAAATTTAAAAGAAATATAGATATATTGAATAATGAAAATAACATGGAAGCTTGTAATCCATTAAAGCGAATTATTTGATTTACAAATTAAGCATAAATTTATTATTACATATAATTTGTCATAATTCACTCATTAATTTTGGATTAAATGCTAGAGACTTGTAACCTTAACTTTTATGCTGCATTTTTAGAGTTGATATAAAATCATGATATGAAGTTTGTTTATTTTGATCTTAATATGTTATACACCTTTTGTTTCGGTATTAAATATCCTTCATTAATCTCAACTTTTGTTTCATAACATAAGTCTGATCTACAACCTGTTAGGTTTTATATTTTTAGTTTTAATCATTTAATTTTAAAAATATTATTTTTCTATAATAAGTTTATTAATAACATATTTTTGATTATTGATTTGATTTTAAATAAAATATCATATTTAAAACCAAACAAAAATAGTAGATATCTTTAATTAAAAAAATATAATTCAATAATTTCAAGCTTTAATTGTTTTTAGATGACTAATAAATAAATTGAATTAATGAATAGGAAAGATATAATTTAAAATATTATGCCACTCAGAATGCAGCAGTGAAATTAAACTGATCTAGATTCTTAGGGGTTAAAGATAATAAAATTAAACTGGAATAAAAATAAAATGAAATAAAAATTTCATGTTTCTTGAATATAATTTAATATACACAAAAATGATTCAATTATTATTTTTTGAACTGCAAAGAATAAAATAAAATTTTTTGATCAAAAAGAATAAATTCCGAAATTATTTGTTTGTAAATAGGATTTCAATTTATTTTGAAGAAAATTTTTGAGAAATATCTATATTGATGATTTAAACTCAATTAAATTTCTTATATATGAGTTTAATTTATGTAATAAAATATTTAGTTTATGCTAAATTTAAAAAGGTGTTCATTAATATATATTTATAAATATATATAAATTTCATTAATATATATAAAAATTTCATCAATATATATAAAAATTTCATTAATATATATAAAAATTTCATTAATATATATAATTTTTAAAATTTGTTTCTAAAAAAAGTATTTATAAAAAAAATAAACCAACAGAATTTAACTATAAAATAAATAAACCAACAGAAATTAACTATAAAATAAATAAACTAACAGAATTTAACTATAAAACAGATAAAAAAAAACAGAAATTAATTTAAAAGTCTTCCATTGAAGGCTATGTCAAGCTTTTCCTTAATATGTTCATATAAGTTTCTAAATGACAATGATAGGTCATTATTCCTGCCCTAAATCACATCTCAACAATAGATATAATTTCTTCCGAAGAAGTAGCCCTAGGTCTTCTGTCATAATACCTATTTTTTCAAATCAAAAAAACTTGTTCGATTGGATTTAATTATGGCGAATATGGCGACAAAAAAATAACATTAAACCAGTGATGCCCAAACTTATTTTTACCTGGACCAAAAAATTAAATTTAGATTATTCGGCTGGGCAAAAATTTTTTTTTTGCTATCATATTAAAAAGTATTAATGCAAATAATACAAAAGATTGAAATTAAGTATAACTTTATTTTATTATTGATTAAATTTAATTCATTTTTAATTCAGTTTTGTATAAAATTAAAGAAAAATATATTATATTTAATTGTGGTGCGATGGATGAGCTTGGATGGTAGATGCCAGTTTTGTAATTTTTAGTTCAATTTTTGATGTTGCAATTCTTAAAATGTCTTGCAAATGTTTATCTGATAGTTTGTTTCTGTTTTATCGTTTTAGCATTTTTCATTTTTTAATAAGTTTGCTCGCATATGTATGAATTGCCAAAAATTAACAACATTATTGATGCAAATATTTTCAAATTTGGAAATTCTTCCTTCGATAGTCCTTGATAAAAATTTATCAATGTTTTTTCAGTGAACCTTACTTTCAAACTATTGGTACTCTGTAATTGGCACAGCTCAAGCTGTACATCTGAAAATGCTTCATCCACGTCAAATGTAAACGGATTTTCAAATGGTGATATTTCATTTGATATGTTGTCGAAATCCGAAAATCTTTCTTCCATGTTTCTTATCAAAATTTTTATCGTATCACTGAATATATTAATTGGAATATTAGCTTTTAGTTCACTGGATTTTTTTAATTTATCATAAATTTTGAAATGCTGGAAATTATTCTCAGATATTTGTCTGTGAAATAGTGTTAATGTTGTTGAAAAGCCTTGCACGTTTGAATATAGTTCGCTAACTATTTTCATAATGCCTTGCATTTTATTAATATATTTGTTCATATGTTCAACCAAATCCGATAAAAATGCTAGTTTCCACAAACAAACATCATCTTCAAGCTCAGGTATTAAATGATTTTTTTCATTACAAAATGTGATTATTTCTTTTCGTAAGTTGAAAAAACGTAATAATACTTTACCTTTACTTAGCCATCTAACTTCAGCAAAATATATAACATCGTCCCATTCTGCATCAGTTTCATCCTAAAATTTTCTAAATTCTCGATGTTTAAGTTTGTTGTGTCGTATAAAATTGACAGTTTTCATAACATCTTCAAATTTCAATGTTTTTGCTTATAAATTGTATTGGTGTATAATGCAGTGCAAATATAACGGTTTTTTCAATCCTAATGAAGCTAATTTTTCATTAATTTTTCCCTTGAGTCCAATATTTGCACCGGTCATACATCTTGCTCCATCCGTTGTAACATTAAATAGTTTCTCCCAATTTAATTCCAATTTTTCGAAACACATTTTTATACTATCAAATATATTTTGTCCTGTTGTTGATCCCAATAAGTAAGAGAGTTCCGCTAGCTCTTCCGTTACATTCAAATCGCAATCCACACCTCTTATGAAAATAAGTAATTGTGCTGTATCTACCACATCTTTGCTTTCATCGAGAGCAATAGAAAAATGCTGGAATGTTTTAATTCGCTCTTTAAGTTTAGTATTAATATTTTCAGAAATTTGTTCGGTTCTCCTAATCACGGTATTTCTTGAAAGCGCTATATTTTCAAAATGTTTAACTTTTTAAGGAAGAATTGTTGAAAGTGCATCAATTATGCATGTTTTTATGAACTGGCTATCATTAAATGGTCTGCTCGATGCAGCAATATGGTGAGAAATTTTAAATCCAGCTATAACACAAGCTAAGTTTTCATCAGTTTTTGTGGTGAACAATTTTTTTTGCATCGACAGTAAATTTGTAAAATTTTTCAGTTTTTCAATACGCTCATCTTTAGTAAGTACATCCAGGCTTTTATGATCAGTTCATAATTAAGGCGAATATTATATTCTTTCATAACTGATATTGTAGTATGGCTTACCAAACAAGTAATGGCATTTTTCTGTTTTGCCGGAATACAAAAATATTTTGTTTTCCACATTTTTTTGAAATTTCTGGTTTCTTCATCAATTTTTCTTTTCTTATTAAATGCGATTAGAAAATTTGAATTTCTATTTTACTATTAAATAATATTATTTTTTATCACTAATTAGAAAATAAAAATAATTAATAATATAATTACCTATTTACCTAAGTTAGATTTAAGAACTAACAGAATTTTTTCAATTTTTAAATAGTTAAGAAGAAATTTAATTTAGTGCTGTGGCCTTTTTCACAGTTTATTAAAACAAAATATGTACTTTTATCGCAACTAAAACTTATGGGAATTTTCGTCTAACTACGTCGCACCGTCGCACCGCCGCACCGTCGCAGAATAAGAATATAAATATGAGTACATGGATTAGAATTACGGGAAAAATTATTCGGAATTTCACCAGTATGCTTTGCCACAGTTTATGAAATAACAAATTTTTTCTTATTTCTATTTTCTGTATTCAAAAAAGAATAGTAGCAAAAATTTTTTTTCGGTGTTGCAGTTTTGAAAAATAAAAAATTCATGATTTATTAGTTTTCTTTGAGGGTCAAATAATTGAAGCTGGCATGCCTGATTTGGCCCGCGGGCCATAGTTTGGGCATCGCTGCATTAAACTTATTTTCTGAGTAAAAATTACATCCTTTGCTATGTCTTTTACTTTTTCTGTTCTTCAAACATGTTTTTGGTTTGTTATACATCTTTTTTTGTAACGCTCATTCTTTTTTTTCCCGTCTTTTACTATTATATTGTTCATTTTTAGTTTTCTAACCCTTTTTTTCGGATTAAAATCTAATTGTAAAAAATTATATAAATTGATATAATTTTTTTATTTAATGAAAACAATTATATTATAAAATAATAATATTTTTTGTTTTTTGAAAATAGTATTTCAATTTATTTTGAAGAAAATTTTTGAGAAATATCTATATTCATGATTTGAACTCAATTAAATTTCTTATATATGAGTTTAATTTATGTAATAAAATACTAAGTTTATGGTAATTAAATAAAGGAATATTTTTTTGTTTTTTATACATTTTGGTTGAATAGTATTTTAATTTAATTTGAAAAAAATTTTGTAAAATTTTGTTATATATGGTTTGAAATTAATTAAAATTCTTAAATTTGAGTTTAATTTATATAATAAAATATTAAGTTGATGGTAAATATCATGACATAGTATTTTTGATTATTTTGAAGTATTCTGATTGAATAGTATTTAAATTTAAAATAAAGAAAATGTTTTTGCAAATTATAATAAAGTTAATATTATATTTAAAATAAAGATTGACAGAACTAAAAATATATTTTTTTTAATTTTTTTTTATAAGATTTAGGATACATTTAACCTTGGGCATTATTAAAGTAAATTTTTAAGTTGCGTTTTCATATTAAAATAAAAAAACATGGTTTAATAGCTAACAAAACAAGAATATTAGGGACCAAATCAAAAATTATGTCGGCGTAGTTAATTGAGTTTTTTTGGATAAACAAAATATAAAAAAATTTCCCTTTAAATAATACTATAAACATTTAAAGTTTATATCAACATTTAAAATTTTCTTATAGTTTCAAATTTTGCTTATTAAAAAATTATTATTTTTTAAATTAGTATACGAACCACCATGTGACAGAATTAATGAATGTTATAACATAAAATCCAATTTATTTTTCTTTTTGTAGGTTGAAAAATCAAAAAAAGCCACGATAACTTTTTTTAAGCTGTAATGTTAGTCTGAATATGGTTAAATATAAAAAAATTATTATTTCTTGCATGATTGAGCACTTAGCAAAATACATAATGTATTATTTTAGTACTCAAAAATTTTTGTGTTAGAAACTATAAGATTCTACTCAATCATTCAATCAAAATTTTGCCGAAATAGCACAATAACACTTCAGTTGCTTTTTTTATAAACATTACTTGTTCTTATTATACAAAAATTTATTTTTTTGTAAATTTTGTACTGTTGTGAGGGTTATTTAATTCAAAAGCACTTGAAAATAATGAAAATATTAAGTTTGTAAAATAATCATAAGTTAATTCTAACAAAAAAAAAATTATGTTGGTTGTTTCTCTGAGAACAAAATTTATGATTTTTCTATGGCAGAAACTATATATTCTTATGTAAAATTTAATTCTAAAGGTTTAAATATTGAAACTTAAACTTAAGCTCAGAAAGTTATATTAACTTTTTGTCATATCTATTTTATTTATAACAATAGTTGGAGTTCTAAAGGATTTTGAAATACATTTTTTTCACTATTTAATGGAAATATTATTCAAATGTACATAGATCTCCAATTGATCGGAAAATTCAAAAAATAAATTTATATTGTAATGAAATTAAATTGATGATTAACGAAACGAGAAGACCGTTTTGAGGATCCATATAAATGTTTTTAAATATTTTATATTATTAAAAGGTAATATTTATTTTCAAAAATTTCAAGAAATTAACAATTTAAAATTACTTAAATTTATAGTATTAGGGGTGAAAATATGCATGATGATCCAGTCGTTTTATATAGTTTAACTAACTTTGATTTGAAAAAGTAATTTTATGACTGTCTTTATTTATAGTCAATAATAATTTAATATCTAAAAAAATATAAATTAAAATTAGATCCAATATATGTGAAGGAAATAAGAGAACATTTGAAAATAATCCAATAAATTATATAGAGATATCAAAACTTTAGTTGACAAAAAAAATAATTATACTTACAAATTTTAATTGCATAATTAAATTTTTTTTAATATTTTAAATATAAGATTGAGATAGGAACTTACTAAAGTTATCATTCTTATTTTTTGAAGATATCCAGGAATGCTTATTTTTTTACAGACGTGATAAAAAAATTAGGCTTTCCAAAAGAAGTTTTTAGAGTAAGTTATGTTTACATAGATGATGAATATAAAAATTAGTTAGAAGAAGAGCGTATGAAATAAAAAAAACATGATTTTGATTTAGGAAAAGTCAATAAAAATAGTACAGGAATATATAAAGAAATTATATCCAAAATAAAGAGTACGTTATTGCCACAAATAAATATTCAGTATCAAGAAGTATAGATAGGGTTTTGTCGCAAACTATAGAAAATCAAATTTGTCTTAAAATAAAGGAAGGATAAAAATGTAAACAGTTCCCAAGATAATTAACCTTGTTAGTTTATTGAACTTGGTGTTCATGACGATTAAAACAAATATTTAGAAAGTATGTTGGTATTGCACATCAACAAGTATAATAAGTAAAAATACTTGATAATGAATAGAACAGTCAATAAAATAAAATAAAATAAAAGGAAAAAGAAATATTTTTATATATATTACTTTGTATTAACGAACATAACTTTTTATAAAAAAAAATATTCTTAGTAGTAATAAATTTTCTTATATATATTAAATTTTATTAATTAGGTCATAATCTTGTTTTTTACTTAATTTTTTAAACAAAATAGAGAGCAAATTCCTTCATTGTAAGAAAATATATCGAAATAAGATCTTATATCATAATTAATAATAAATTTTATGAATTTATTTTCTCTGGGTAGAAATTATTATTTAACAAATTGAGGTTTATACATAAATGTATAGATTCCAAGTTATTTATGACTATGATTATAATTATTTAAAGTTTTATTTTTGTTCACAATGAAAAAAATATATCTAAAAATAAATAAAAACCTTTAAAATTTTTTTTTAGTTGAATACCACTGTATAGTTCACAACAGATAATAGAAAACAAAATTCTAAAATGATTAAACTTAGTACTTGCAGGTACATTATAAAGACTAAATCTTTAAAAAATGAAGATAATAATTTACATAACAACTTTTGAACATTGTAGTAAATAAGTACAAACTATATAATAGACCTAAAAACAAACATTTTTATATATTAAACATTTTTAATTCTGTTATATTCAAGTTTATATAAATAAAAAATAAGCCAGATAGATAAAAAATATCTTTATTTTTTGTACTCCTTTTCATGAAATTCTAAATAAAATTACTAGTAAATATCTATAAAAAAATTTAAAAGTATTTAATTTATTTCGATATCTAAATCTATCTTTGAAAATAATGTTTTTGGAACAATAAATAATATGTTATATAATTTTTTTTTTGAATAATTGATAAAACCACTATATTTTATAATAATATTTTTTTTTCGTTCATAATATAAAAGTCCTAATAAATATATTATTTTCAAAAAACTGATGAAATAAAATTATTAGAATAATTCTGTTATTTTTTAGTTGGTATATGAATTTTGAAAAAACAGTATTTAAATTTTAATATTTATAGTTTAATCAAGGCATGATAGACTAGAGCATTGGTCGGCAACCCAAGACACGCGGATGATTTTTCAGTAGCACAGCAAAAATTAAAATAAGACTATGAGAAATTTTTAAATATTTTGTGTAGCTTAAACATAAAAATATTTTTTTATTGAAAATATTAATTTACATGATCGTGTAGCTTCAAGATTGAGTGAAAATTTAATTAAATTTTTAAATCGATGTTTTAAGTAACGGGGGCAGGTATTTAGAGTTGTTTGAACGAATCTGGGTGAACTGAATTAGTAAGAAGACAAATTAATTGTAATAAAAACCCACGAGGTCAGGTCGGTCTACAAGAATGATCGCAAAGTCAAAATAATATAAATATAACGGCAAATTTTTAATATTCAAAATGAATATATTTATCAATTATCGATTTTAGCCCAAAAATGTATAAATAAAAAAAACATTCGTTAAAATCAAGAAGAATGGAAAACGAAATGTGGTTTTATACAACAGGGAGAAAAAATAACATGTATATTGTGGTTAGAAACAATTGTTGCACGCACAGCAAGTGTTTCGAGACACTATTATACAAAACATAAAGGAAGATTGTCTCATATGAATACAGATGAAAGGAAAGAATACTTAAGATAGAAGATCGACGTGTACGAAGGTTCGAACAATTCACTACAAACATTTATTGCAGCAAATACAGAAAAGATACAATGCAATTTTTTTAGTTTCCTACTGTATTGCAAAAAATGTAAAGACATTTACTGACGGAGAATTTATAAATGATACTTTTCAAGATATCTAAACATCTTTTTTTAGTTTTTTCAAACAAAATTATAATTTTACAGAAAATTAAAGATGCTGTTTTATCTGCTTGAACTATTCTTGAAGAATAAAAAAAATAAACTAAGACATAAATCAACAGCTTGTAAATGATTTAGAGCAACGCCATGATATTAGCTTATCGTTAGATGAAAGTACTGACAGGAACGAAATTGCGCGCTTTATATTAATATAAAAATTTTGTTCAACCTCTAAAAATGCAATAATTCAAGAGGTGTGGATTCTTACTCCAAATTATACAACATTAACAGCATAAGATATTTTTAGGGTGTTTCATAAAGTGTATAAATGAACGTTTGTACATACAAAATAAAATATTTTCAAATTACCACGGATTGAGCACCTGCAATTATCGGAAAAAACAACGGATTTATTAAAATGATGCAAAATTGTCTTGATCGACAAATTTTTTCGTTTCATTGTGATACACATCAAGAAAGCCTTTGATTAAATAGTTCAAGCGGAAAACTAGAAGAAGTTATGTCTACTGTAACAAAAATTATTAATAATATTCAAGCAAGTTCTTCTTTGCTACATAGAAAATTTAAACTACTGTTAGAAGAGTTTGAATCAGGGTATGAAGATCTTCTCTTATATATATAACAAAGTACAGTGGCTGAGTCGCCGCAAAGTCATAAAAGAATTGTGAATCTTTTAACCCAAGTTAAAATGTTTATATCAGAAATAGGTGAAGAATATCAAGAGTTAATAAAAAACATAGGGGTTTTAAATTTAAACTTCCTAGCAGACATTACAGAACATCTTAATGGCTTAAATAAAATTATACAGGATAGAAATCAGTCAATATTACAATTATATGGACACTAGGTTTCGTTTGTTGAGAAACTTATTATTTTTAAGCAAGAAATTGAACTTAAAAAATTTAATTATTTTCCAAATTTGGAAAAATATGTGGATTTTTTACGTTGCGAGTTTAACACGATAGAAATGATAAATTATTTATCAAAATTGCAAGCGAACTTTACATAAAAAATAGCAGTTTTACAGAAACATTCAGCTATGTTTTGATTTATTCTGCAACCGGACATAAAGGATAATTACATAATTGATAATATTTATTTTCAATTATTAAATTACGATTATTAGGATTTAGAATGAATTGAATTTAATAACTATTAAATATGGAAAATAAAATTTATAAATGCCTGAGATGTTATCATCAAAAATGAAGATAAAACATTTAGATATATTTAATACAACGTAGCATGAACTGCCAGACATATTTCATAGCATAAAAAGGTGACATTTGCCATTTTTAAAATTTTTGATACAACATACTACTGTGAGCAAACATTTTCTATGATGAAGTATGTTATTAATCCGTATAGAAATCGTTTAATTAAAGAAAATTCTGAAATGTGTATCAATTTTAAAACTTCTAACTATGAACCTAATATTAAAATATTAAACTCGACAAGCAAACCTCAATGAAGCCACTTATTTTTTAAACAATTCTATGAATCAATAGGTTTAAACAATATTATAAGTTGTGATAGAATTTTTTTTCATTTATGTTTGCTTTTGTATTCTTTTATTTTTATATTAAAGTTATAATCATAAGAAACTAAAGTTGATTTATTCACAAATACAACCCTTCTTCCGCGGGAGATTACCCAACCCTCCTTAATTAGGGGTTTTCTTGTCCTAGTGGCACCGACTCATTTTAATTCCATTAATTTAGCAAAACATGGCACACTTGCACAATGAGGGATTGCCGACTGCTGGCTTAGACATTCAAAATAAAATTCAAAGATACAGTAAAAGCGGCAGGAAATGTTTATTGTCAAATAATTATTGTATGAGTTGGAGTTTGAAAATAAAAAATTTATGGCAAATTTCTAATAGAACTTTTATAATCTTGTCTTGTTATAAAGATTTCAAAACTTTTGAGAAAGTAATTATTGTTATGTAAAAAACTATGAGAAAATACGGAAAAATACAATTCAATAATTTAGTAAAAAAATCATGAAATCTAGTAAGAAATAAACCTCTGAAAACTTTTTAATTAAAAATATTATAATGGAACAAGGTTCTCGAAATAATTAATAGAAATTAAACTTTTATTCGTTCATTCATTTATTCTTTTAAATTATTTGAGTTATATTTTAAACAAAACTAATAAAATATTGAATGTAAGCTGTTACCTAAAAATAAAATTCGTATAAAAAAATATAGGCTTGATTACTGTTAAGTAAAATACTTTAACTAATAAATATTACTTTTTAAATAAAAAAAAATAAAAGATCTATAAGTAATATTCTTAATTTAAATTGTAATACTGATTTTTGGCCATAGTTATTTTCATATTACCGTAGAAATAATTATCTTAATTAAATTATAAGATTTTCAAACAGTAAAAATATCAATATACTTTTTTCTATGTATAGATTAAAAAACATGAAAATTTTTAGTTTACAGTAAAAGATATTTTTCTTCCATAAAATTTATATATGTATGATTTTTAGTAATAATTTGAAAATTAAGAGTTAATTTGTTATTTCCAAATATTTTACATTGTTACTGATATAATGAAAAATCGGGTTACTTTAAAATTTTTTAAATCTTATCATTAAAAATTATAGGATAGATAATATTTATTAAATACACTAATTTTATATTTAATAAGTATTTTTACTTGAAAAATAATTTATATTACCAAATAGCCGGGTAGTAATATTTTAATCAATTGCAAATATTTTTTATATATAATTAAACCAACTATATTTGAGATGCGATAATAAAACTATTAAATCTTAATAAAATATTTATTTATTAGTACTTGTATTCATAAAGTAATATATTATTATACTCTAACTAAATTTAAAATATTAGCTTTTCTTTGTTTGTTTAAAATTACATTACAAAATAATCCCAAAAAAAAATCCAAGTTAATAAATTAAATAAAGTTATAGAATAAACTCTTTTTTATGTATTGGAAAAGAGTTCATTATCAATAATGAGATTTAATAATTAAAATTAAAAATTCTCAAAAATTGTTGTAAAAAACGACATAAAATATTTAATAATCTCAACTATATATACAAATATAAAAATTATGAATTAAATAATTTGTTATATTGGATTTTAGATTAAAATTCAAAATATGAGACTCGATTATTTTTTAAAATTGAATTGATTTATAATAAAAATAAAAGGTATATATATATATATAATAGAATGCTGCTTATAAAAAATTGAATTTATCTGAAAATTTTTTGTGAAATTATTTTTGAAATAATTTTAATAAAATAAAGATTATAGATAAAAATAAAAAGCGTAAATCATGGAGTATTTATATATTTATAAGAGTAAGTTAAAAACTATAAAATGAGCAATTTTTACACAAAACTTCAATTTTTTACTAAGAGTATTAGATAAAAAAATTTAAAAAATTCAAAAAAGATAAAAAATATGAATAAAAAAAAATATTATATAAATGCTAATTAAAAATTATGTTATACTAATGACATAGATAGTTTCTATGGTGCACATGATAATAAAAATATAGGATTATATGAAAACCCAATCATATATCAGATAGTGAGAAAATAATCATTTTATAATTACTTGATCAGGGAGACAAATACAACAATTTGACGAAAAATATAGCATAAAAAATCTAAAATTTGTGATATTAAGAGAAATAAAGATATACTTTTAAATTAATTGTTAACTTTAAAAATGAAATAAAATTAGTTTACAAAAAAACACTAAAAATATTGTCACACAGGTAATAAAGCTATTATTTGTTGATTCTTATATAAAAAGAAGCTTAGACGTTGTAATAAGTGATTCTTTATTCTACAATAAAGAATTTTTTTTTTGCATGATTCTAAATATGGATTTAAAACTCAAAATAAGCACAGATTATATTAGTAAGGTTAAATAAAATATTAATTGGATGAGCTTAAATCTCATAAGGACAAACTTTTGGCGATCATAATAGGGGTTAAATCTTCATAGCATTATTTGTCCAGCATATTTATGATAAAGCACCTTCGAGAATCTATATACTAAGCAGACAATAAAGAAAAAAAAATTGAAAGCTCTATCAAAGAGAAATTGCATTAAACTAATGAAAAAAAATATATCAGGTAGTAAATTTAACAAAGAAAATTTAAATGTAGTTGTATGTATTAATAATTAGGTAACGTGCAAAATTGTTTATTAGGTTATCGTAAACTTTATAGTTCTCAGATGCTTAGATAACATTAAATTCCTGCTTGTTTTTGAAAAATTTTAACACAGAAAATTGAAATAAAATTAATCATTTTAACGGTATTATTTATTTTAATCAAAAGATTTTGAAATATATTAAAATATTTTGTTAGTTTAATTAATTCATGTCCTTATTTTACTGAAAATGTCTTGAATAATATAAATATTAACTACAAAATATTACATAAATTATTCAAATAATGGATTAGGGCGTAATTGATCTGTTGAATACACAATATCAAAAATTTCTTCTCAGAATTTTTTAAAATGAAGATAAAAATGATACTTAAAATAATTTTATTAAATCTTCTAATCTTTAAGAATTCTTCCATGTTATTTTTGATATATGGAAACAATTTAACTATAAAATTATAAAAAAATAATGAAATATTTTTAGCCGATTAGAAGATGATATAAATTGCCATAAAATGTATTAAAAAAAGTGAAAAAGATCAAAAAATTGATACTATACTATAATAAAATAATTTTTATTTTAGCAATCATAAACTAAGTAAGTAATTAGATTATGTTAATAATAATTAAAAATATAAATACCTTAATGACCAAGAGATTTTAAATTATATTCAAAATTATTACGTGTCTGGGACTTAAATAGATAGAAATAAGTCAAGGGAAAAAAGAAAATATATAAACGTATAAAATACCAAACAATCAAGTCTTAAAGGTAAAAAAAGTATAAACATAATGATATGGATTTTGCGAAAAGGAGTATATCAACAAAAATTTTAAATATAAAAATACTTACAGATTTAATTAAGACAAAAAAAGAATATATTATATGAGAGAACAAATTAAAATATATTTTAATAAGCATTTAATTTTCTTAAATATCCAATTATCTTAATTATAGCAAAACAGAACTAGTAGTACAAAAATATGATCGAAATATTTTGAATAATCTGCTTCTACTATATATAAATCAAATAGGATAAAATTTTTTTAACAAAAATTAATTCAAGTAATTAATTCTTTTTAAACTAAAACTAAAAAAAATAAGTTTATGTAGATAAATTGATCTTGATAAATATTGAGTAAGAAGTATTTTTTCTAGGTATATTAGATGTAAAAATAAAATAATTAAATACACAAATATTTATTTGATGATCCAAAATAATTATTATGTATTTTTATAGATCATAAAAAAATTTGAATCTAAAACATATTCTACATAGTTGGAATTATAGAATGTTCCGCCATAGGTAGTGGTGATATGTTTAAATAAATATTTAAAAAATTATATTGGTAATAACAAATAATTTTATATTTTAATTAAGATACTATTTAATATATTTTTTTCTTATTAATTAAACTTTTAAAGAATTTAATTTAACATTTTTTCCTTAAGTTTTAAAATAAAACCATAACCTTATAATAATTTTTGTTTCAATATAAAAGCAGAATTTAAATTAATTTTATTCATCAGTATGCTTATTAAAATTTATTATTGCTAAAATGTTTATTAAATTAAAATCACAAAATTATCTTTAATTTATAAGTCATTCAGTACTAATTAATTTTATTACGATAATCATTAATTATTTATTTATTATTCAAAAAAGTGATAATCTTATTTTAAAATTAAAAAAATTGTTTAAAAGGAAAATAATTTAAATTTAAAGAAAAATTCATGTTCGTGTCAGTTTCAAGGCAGCTTTGAATTTACTTGGCGACCTTGAAAAATTATAAGCATCTTTTATATGGGCAGAATTTCTAAAAAACAGATAGTAGCCGATTAAATGTTTACAATGTTAATGGGATAATGGCATTAGACTAATGAAAATTATAGATAGTTATTGTTTGCTATGATAGAGCTGCAGAAACTATTTTTGGCTGGGTGTTGTATAATTAGACATTACCAGAAATGTAAGATTTGAAATCAACATAAAACAAACAAGGATATTAATAATGACAATTATTTGATGTCTTATACAAAAAAATGGTCTTTAACAGAAGGATTTATTTGGAATTGTAAGAAACGTTTTTGAGAGACTTTGTCTTCGAAAAGATATTTTTTTGTTTAAAATTTGTAAGAAGATTGTAATGATATTCAATATTTTTTACAAATATGTGAAAAATTATTAATTTTAAGATATTGGAAATGTTCTGGATTGTGATAAAACAAATATAAGCAGATCTAGTAAGGGATATAATTTGTGATCACTACGCTGAAAATAGTGAGAAAGTAGGTGGCTTTAATCCTGAGGAAGTAGGAAAATGGTTGAAATAGGTAGGAAGTATTTTTTTTAAAAGAAAATACACAATGTTCCCTAATTAATGCACAATGGTTTGTAGGTTGTATAGTGAAGGGAATTAAAAAGGTTTTATTATTTCACCTTTTTCTAATCGTAACGTTCGAAAAATGGTTCAGATTATCATAGAATAAATCTATACTGTTAAAAAAATTGTCATAGATGGATAGATATTTTATGGTTATGCTGTCATAGAGATATGTTAATACTATATTCATATGACTTTAAACCATTAATTGAATTTTGTCAAACGTGAGAATTCGGATGTTCATGCTCAGAATATAGATAGAATTTGATCTAAAAGTAAAGTTACTTTGTTTAAAAAAAAGCATCCGTGTTGAGTAATAATTTGAATATTTAAAATAATTAATATTAAAGTACAGCATAGTAAAAATCAAACGTTTTAATAATTTACTTTAACTTTTAAAAAAAATTTTGATTAATTAAAATTTATTTCTTTTATTTTCATAACAATTTTTAAAGCCTCTATATTTATTTAATGTCTGGATTAAAGCATCATAAATAAAAAATCTATTTTTATTTTATTTGGAATTTAAATTCAAAATTTCAAAAAAAAATTATATTTTTTACTGTTTTTCAAAAAAATTGCTGCTTTGAAATATTAAAATTAATAGAAATTGAACAAAAAAAGTCAATTTTTGTATCCAAAAGATATTAGAGTCAAAAATTATATATATATGGAAATAAACAAATCGTTAATCCCAATAAAATTATATATAAAACTTATTTTGACAAAATTGGATATCAACATTTTGAAAGAATCACTTATTACACTTTAGAATGAAACGAAAGACTAAATTGACGAATATTGGTTTTTTTTATTACAAACTTAAATTTAAAAATAATGATCATCTAATTCTGAGACATTTGATTTTTTCAAATTTAAATAAAATAAATAATTCAAAATTGTAATTACTTTATGTATTTATGCATATAAATAAATATAAAAATTAATACTATTAAACTTTACCTGTAATAAATTTCCAATCAATTTAAAATAAGATAAATAAAAGTTTAATTTAAACAATTATTAATGAGCTAGAATAAAAAAATAATTATTTAATTATTGTATTTTTTTCAGATATGATTAATAAAATCAATAAGAGAAGTTACAAAAAGCATTCGTCACAATAACTAACATAAATAACTTGCTAAATTTGTTTCCAAAGTACCACATCTTTGTTCATATTTTTTTATTTTAGTTACCTACTTTCAACATGGTAGGTTGTAGCAAATGTTCTGGGTCGAAAAATGGTACTCACAGTTTACTATTAGATAACTAAACTTTCATTATTCAATGTTGCGTAAGATGCTCACTTATCACTCAAAATTGTCGTTCCTGGCTAAATATGGTAATGAATAAATTCATAGAGAGTATTTCTTGTTCGATCAACAACAATATATACAAAACCGATTTTTGTTGCTACTATTTTATCATTAAAAAAACCATCACTGACTAACAACACAACCATTATTAAATTTTATCCGCATTTAGAGTGCTTCATCAATTTCAACAACATATTTTTGACAACTACCTAATATAGGATGCATTTTTAAATAATATGAAAAGATATCTCTGCATTATCTTTTCCAAGAAACAATCGAATTAGGTGGAGACAGTCGTAATAGAAACTTTTTTTGTTTTTGTTTTTTTTGTCACGAATAAAAAAAAATAATAAATTTGCAAAATTGGTAATTTCATCCCCTCAATATAGTGTTTTTTTCCAATAGAATCCTCCTTCCTGCAATGGTTTTAATGACATTTAAAATAAAATCTATTATTTTAATAATCAAATATCATTCTGAAAACTATATATTACCTACATTCACATATTTTTAAAGATGAAATCAATACGATTTTCTTAATAAACCAAATCCAGTCTTTTTATGTTATCAATAGTTCCAAAAAACTTTAGTACTTCAGAGGATTTAAATTGATGCACTAATTTTAATTTCTATTATAATATATATTATATTATGATTTAATTAAATAACAATCAAAATATTATTATCTTATTTTTATTGATTGGTAATTGAACTGGTAAAAGTGCATAAGTGCTTCAAAATTAATTTTTTAGCTTACTTTAGTTATTAAAAATGTTATTTTGGAATGAGATACGCAAACTTAAAGAAATAAAAAATTTATTTAATGTGATTTTATCTTCATTATTAAATTTTAAATATCACCTTAATATATAAAAACATATAATGATGAAAATTGGTTTTTATATTTTTGAAATTAATTAAATACTATTTAAATATAAACTTATAGATGTTCCCACGTACATGATAAAAGAGTTAAAACTAATTTTATAATGCCTTAAAAAATAAAAGATTGAATAAATACTTTAAAAAACACATACATCAAATTTTTACCTGTAGATTTGATTATTAAATGATAATTTTACCAAGGATTTTTTCTCTTTATTTTTGTTAAAATGATAATAAAACTTAAAATTAAGACACTACTTTCATTATAAACAGGACTCTACAATTTTATGGCTGATAAAAAGTGATTTATAGATAAATTTTTGATTAAAAATCGCTAAATAAAACTCTTATTGTATTTCATAATAAAAATAATTTTAAAATTAGAATGCTACTCCATTATAGTGATTAAATGTTTATTATAAAATTAATTAGTCTTAAATATTTTTATGTAAATAGATCATTTATATATTAAAATCAATATTAAATTGATTTTAAATGCAAGAAAGAAAAGTAATATGTAGTTTATAAAAAATAATAAAATTATTAATTGAAACTTAAATTTAATAACATTAATTTCTGTTTTGTTTGAACTTTTCATATTAAAGAAATAATATATTTTATTCCTAAATTTCAACTTAAATGTAAATGAATTAGATAATTTATTAGTTGATTGAAACTTGACTATATTTTTATATATTCAATGCTAAATGGTTTCTAAAAATTCATAATGTTTTAAAATAATTACTTAAGTTTAAAAAATTTATTAATAAAATTATAATTAATATTTAAATGAATTAATTACCATCATTTTAAGTTTTATCAAAAGATAATATCACTTTCTTAGTAATTATTACCATTTTTATGATCAATTTTTATTCAGTTTTAATATCTGTAAATTTTAATAACAAGTTTTTGGTTTTTCAAAAATTTAAACTAAATATCATATTTTAAAGTGTAACTAATTTTTATATTTTTACTACAAAATACTTTATATATTATTTTTATAAATAAAATTTTAAGTTTCAAAGTAGTTTATCTATATGTTTGAATCCAATAAAGAAACCTTTTAAAGTTTGAGCGTACAAAGAAATAATTATTATACTTGATTTTATAAAACCCACAAGTTTTAATATTATTTTATTAATACTAATGCAGAATAAAATAGGTTCGATATTTTATATAATTTTGTATTTTATGTTTATTTTATTTTATTATTAGTAAAGTATTTTTAGAAATATACAATAAAAGATAAAAATTTATCAAGTTTGGTTGTTACTTATTTATACTAAATTATATATAATTATATTAGCTTCTAATCATCTTTTAAGTCTTATATTTTTAAGAATTTCTATATATTTATTCTTAAAACTAGTGTATAAATATGATTCTATTTAAGAAACTTTATATAAAATAAATATTTTATAAATTACTCAAATATTTATTTTAATTATTTTCTTTTATAAAATACATTGTGATATCAAATTAAAACCATCTTAACGAACTTTTAAATTATACCACTGCCAGACAGTGTAATTAATTACTATATTGAAACGGTTATTGTATTTTTAAAAAATAAGGGAACATATATATAATTAATATTTTGATTAGTATATACATCAAGAGTAACTTGTATGTTATTACGAAAATGAGATTTTTAAATATAATTTTATCATATTTAAAATATTTTTTTTAATTAAAATAATATTTTGTCAGAAAACTATGTTTTGTAAATAATTAGTTTAGTAATAAAATAAAAATAAAATTTACATGTTTTAACCGTTATTGTTAAACTATTTAACTTTCAAGACCATTTCTAATTGAAAAAGTAACTATATTACATCATTAGGAAATGAAAATAAACCCTCGAATCTAAATTTGTAAATTTTTTATATTTTTAATCATTGAATTTTCCCTTCTAAGAAACAGGTAAATAATGAATGTAAATGAAAATTGCTATTTAATCAATATTTAGTTAATAAATTAAACACAATGAAAAAAATCCCCCTGTTTGGATACAAAAAATATTATAATGATTAAGAATCGGATAAATTGAATACATTAAAAAGCTATCTATGTATTTTATTATTTTGTTTTAAATGAAATTAAAAAATCAGAAATTTTTTCATAAATATAAGTTATTTAAACTAAAAATATTTCTTACTTTTAGGTATGTACAAAAATCATATTGTGTAACTGAATGTTGTAAATTTTTTCTAGAAATATAAGTTATTTTAAATTATTATTCAATTCCTGAATATTCTGTATAGAAATTTTAAATAACAAAAATTTATAAACTTGATTAATTACAATTTTGATGATTAATATGGTATTATAAAAACAGTAATGTATCTAGTTAATATTAATTTTTTATATGTTCAAATTATAATTATCTTTAATGTGTAAAAACAAAAGTGTAACTATTTATAATATTTGAATCTTCCTAGTGGATGCCTTGATATTATTCAATTCAATTTAATAAAGATATAATAAAATATATAAACAACCATAATCGTAAACAGAAAATACTATTGAATGACAAACAAAAAATCAAACATACTTATACTTGATATTAAAAAAACAAGCTATAAATTGCAGTTATAAAACATAAATTTTACTTTATTGCCATAAGAATTTTCATTTTAACATGATCAAGTTAAAAAAATTTAAAAATGATGTATATTTTTGATAATTATTTCTTTGTAAAATATTAATAAATAATATTTGATAATATAAATATATTTTTATTCCAACATACGAGTTTTTTTTATTTAAATTATAATGTAAACCAATTTAATAATATAATATATAAAACTATTCAGTCATTTTTAATGATGTTTGAATATCTTAATTCAATCAAGCTAATTATATAATGGAACTAATAAATCAAATATAATTAAATCAAATCATGATTGTTTCTTTCTAAATCATTTTTATACTAAAATGTTTTGTTAGACTTCAAATAGATGAAATTATATAATTTAAGCTCATTTATACTATAAAATATTCTTTGAAACAGATTTTTGATTATAATATCATATTTCAACTAAAAATCTTTTCTATATCAAAAAATTACTTATCTATATTTTTTTATCTTAAAATCTATTAATAAAAACATTTTTCGTTAATTTATTTTATAATTTTTTGAAACAAATTATATCTTCGTATAGTTATTAACTAATTCTCATTAATTATGTATAAAAAATTTATTTTATTTCCTTATTACTATATAATTATCTTAATAAATTTTCCAGCATTAATTATAACCTCTATTTAAATGAAATTTGTTAAAAATTTCTAAATATATCATCAATAGAGTCTAAAGGTAAAACATTATTATAAAATTTTCACAAAAGCTCTAAATTTTATTTTAACTAAACATATTCTTATGAAATATTTATAAATAGTCTTTCCAACCTCTTCAACCAAATAAAATTATTTTTATAATAAATTTGTTCTATAAATCAATTGTTTGCGTTTTATCTAAAAGATCTTCTAATCATATCAACAATTTTTTTATTTATAACTGAGTAATAAAAGCTAAATAAAACATTTAGGATAATACTAGGCAACTAAAATTTTTAAATTTAAATATACCGACTGGTGCACCTTTAACAATATACGACTACTGTTAAACATATTTGATAGATAAATTTTTATCTATGTGATTTTTATCTAAGAAATCAAAAAATTTCTTAGTCACTTTTGATCACATCTTCAAAAACTATAGTAACTTTAATTTTACTGTTCATAACTGAAATTTAAACTTTCCTGCGAGTTTTGAATTTTATTGAGGTATGTTAGTAATAAAAAATTATTATTGCGTTTTATCAAAAGCTAAAAGCTAAAAACTAAAAGATAATGTGATTGGTAAAATTTTTTCTTTTAATTGGAAATTATTATTCTTTTAGTGATATATGTTTCAAGATTTCTATTATTGTAAAAATAAATAGTAATAAAAGATCCATTACTAGATAAATATCTAACTTTACTTTTAGAAAACAAAATCTACTGTTTATTTAAATTTTGTCATCACAAATTTAAACTAATAACAATGAAGACCATGCAAAGAAAAAATAGGCTTTCTATATAGTTTTTAACAAATTTTTAGGATAAAGCTTAGTTTTTAATTTGTTCTAGGTGAATTAAAAATCGCTTTAATTATGAAGCAGCTATATGGGAGACGTAAAAAATATTAATTTTTTACTTGACTTAATTTAATAAGTATATAATATAAAATTGAAATGCTTTATAGGTTTATTTTCATCTTTAATTCAAATTGAAAGTTAATATTTAAATATTTGTAACTAACAAATAAAATAAAGCTATTAAATTTATATATTTTATCAATTTACTTGATATCGTAATATTTATATAATCTTATATGATAAAAGTTGTACAATTTAGATAAAGGCAAGAAATAAATTTATAATTTTTACTTTCTTAGTACTAAACTATTTTTAAAATAAAACTTTCAGTCAATTTTTTAAAATCTATAAATGTAAAGCATTAGCCATATTCTTAAATTAACTAGTTAATTGCTATTATAAATAAAACTGATGAATTTTTTTTACGTAATTTGTATCATAAAAAACGATGTAATTTATTGATCAGATATAAAAGATTTTTCGTATTGTAATAATGACTATTTCAAGACATTTTTTTCGTTAATTCCTTAAGTTATATTATTATGATTTTTACTTTAATTTCAGCAATTATTTACTTTAATATTACTAGTAAAAAAATTATTTTTTTATAATATACTACTATAGTTGTAATTAAGGTTCAGGAATAGAAATATTAAGATGAAATGTAAACAATTAGGCTGTTTTATAAAGT
>CAKKLC010002415.1:50471-68557 GCA_918559645.1 Ceratonova shasta | reverse complement strand
ACTGGTATGATGGGATGGTCAAATAAGACGTCCACTTACTGGTCTGCTAATCTAAAGCAGTTGTTGGCAGATTCGGTTGATTTTAGCGATTTCATGATTAGTGGTGACCAAATAATCGTTGAAATTGATGAAATGAAACTTGGGAAAAGAAAGAACAATAGGGCTGATCATGTGAATGGAGTCTGGGTTTTGGCAGGTATCGAAAGAACTCCTGAAAAAAAAATATTTTTGGTAGAAGTGCCTAATAGAAATTCGAATACATTAAGAGAGATTATAGAAAAGCACGTTCTACCAGGATCTATAATATTTACGGATGAATGGAAAGCATATGGACCAGCTTGCCGAGACTTGAATTATCCCCATCAAACGGTAAATCATTCCAAATTCTTGAAAAATCCTGAAATTGGCGTCTGCACAAATACAGTAGAAGGATTGAATAATGGAATCAAAACTCTCATACCTCCTTGCAATAGAAACACACAAGGGGTTAATGAATTCCTCTGGTACTATATATGGAGGAGGCAAAATAAGAAGACTTTGTGGGGAGGTTTCTTGGAGGCCCTAAAGAAAATTGGTTATGATTAATTAATAGCCCTAATTATTTTTTTTAATATTTTTCATTTTTAACATTTTTTAAATGCTGTTAATAGTGATATTTATAGTTAATAAATTACTACAAATCATTTTTTCGTAAGTTAATTAAATACATCATTGATTATCTATCAAATAATTTTATTTTATAACACAAATTCCCAATAATGAAGAAATAACTATGGTGCTAGACTTAAAAACTAAAAAAGTATGCCAATAAAAAAAACGAAAAAATCCCGCAGATAAAAACTATCAATTAACATAAAAATATCATTAAAAATTTTTAAAACCTTATAGATTTTCGTCTAGCGGGGGGTGCTATAGTAAACCTAATCCGGATTTCTTCAAAAGAAAATATAACAGGCGAAGATTTATAAATGATCATTGGTACATAGGTTTAATTAAGGGATGAAAGCCGAAATGTAAAATTATTCTGGCTCCATATAGGAATGCCATTACAATTTCAAGAATTATAAATAAACACATATTAGCCGGAACATTGATAATTAACTTCCATGGGAGAGCATATGGTTGAGTAATTCTAGAATTGGGTATTTACAATCACAGATTCGTTAACTATTTATTATATTTTATGGACCCATTTGATCCATTACTTCACAAACAGAATATTGAAGCTCTGTGGAGTAGATCGAAATATTTTATAAGAAAAAAAAACGAGGAATATCAAGAGAGAAAGAATCTGACTGGCTTTTATAGTTTTTATGAAAGTATCCTATTAAGAAAAGGAAAAGATTTAATACAATAATTTCTTTATTACAGTATCGGAATAAATAAATTTAAGCGATTAGTATTTTATTTTTATTTCTATCTTTTGAATTTCAATAAGTTTTATTCAATTTTTTCAAAAACCTAGTGTTTTCTCATGCACCGGTAATTGTTCTATAATTTATTTAAATTTCAAAACATAAAATTTGATTTCTTTTTAATAAAGAAGCAATGTAACCGTTTTTCAATAATTATAAAGCATGTAAATGAATACTATTTTTTAACAGGTGATGATAATTATAATGGATTGAAGGGATATAATTTAGCAAATTCTACTAAACCTTTATTAAATTCATTTTATCAATTGATATGGTAATAAAAAATTGATTTAATTGAAGAATAAAAATAATCAAGTCAATAAATCTATTTGTTTCTTATTTTACAAAATTTATCTAAATAATATTATCCAATTTTATAATTCCACAATAAATTTATAAGATATCTTAAATATATTTAACTCTTTTATTCAAAATTATTATAATCAGACATGATTATAGATAAATTATAATACTTTTCAATATATTTAGAATTGTTACTTTTATTTTAAAATAATATAATAAAAAAACCGGATCGGAATTAAACTATTTTGATAAAAATAACTGTATTACCCTAAAATGACTCAAAATTATACAACGTTGATAGAACTTATGATTATTGCAGAAGTAGAAATTAAAAAATCTTTTCTAACATAACTTAGAATTTTAAAAAGATTAATGTGTCACACACACTGTTTGACTAGGATGGGGGAGGTAAAATGTAACAAAATAAAAGACCAGAAAGTTTTTAAATGTTTTAATAGCCAATGCCTGAAATATTAAACTACAAACAGCATAAAAATTGAAGGAATTTTTAGAATCTATTGATATTTGGTTTAAGGAAGATCTAAAGATTTTCTGGAAATTTCGCAGGAAATACAATGAGTAGAGGCATTTAACAAGCTTTTTTGTAGCAAAAAATCTTTGATTAATTAATACCTAAAAATAAAAGTTTTCTGCAAAAGATTATATGTGAATAACCCATTACTTCTAGGAGAGGACAGCTCCATTGTTAATGTCGATGAATCATTGTTCTGACACAAGTAGAATACCATCAAGGCATGACTACTAACAACATTTTCTGGGTTCTTGGTATATGTGACATAAGATTTGTTCTCGCAAGAGGAATAATGAAACTGATTGATGTCAGAAATGTGGAAACGCTACTACCTATAATCAAAAAAGTTATTAGGGAAGACTCCATCGTTCATTCATATGGTTGAAGAATTTATAATGGGACACAATATTTAAACCTAACTCACAGAGTTGTAAATAATCGTTTATATTTTGTAGAACCAATTAGTATTGTTTACACGCAATTCATTGAATCGTATTTGAATAAACAAAAATTAAGGCAGAAGAAAATTAAAGGAATAGATGGAAATTTTATTGAGTTATTTCTTTTTTTCTTTTATGTGGTGGGATAATGTTAGTATGAAGAATTTCCAAGCAATTGTTAGCTTAATAAACAGGTATTATTAATAATTGAGTTTTTCTAAATTTTAATTTTCCATATATTTTAAAAAATTTAAACGGAGGTAAATTTTAATTCTGATATTTTTGGGTGAAATTTTAAGTCTGTTGCAAAAGTCCTTATTCTTGTAGTCTAATAAAACTAAATCATTACAATTTCGTTAAATATCCTCTTTAAATATATATAACTTGATTATAAAAGTTTAAATAAATTTAATATTTAAGTTAATAAAAAATGATTTTTGAAAAAATAATATGTAAAACCAATTACTTAGTTTTTTCAAAGTATATAAAGAAAAATAAATTTGTATAAAAAGTATGTTATTAAGGACTTGAAAATCAGCTAAATTAATGTTCCAAATATTATAATATATCTTTTGTAAGTATTGAAAATAAATACTTATTATTTTTCAGGTAAACCTATAAATTCAATTTTTGTCATAAATAAATAATGATTATTTTTATGTTTTGGAATTAAAATCTAGATAATTTAAAAATAATATTAATATTGTTTATCTTGTCTTATATAATTTAAATCATAATAAAACTATTTTAAAACACCTCATAATGTTTTGTTTTTAAAATTACTTATAAAACATTCTCATATGTCAAGAATTTAAAGAATTTATCATTATATTTAATAGTAAACTGATTTTTTTCATCGTTGTTACCAATTTCATCCTTAAAAAAGTAATTATTTCTTTTTGCTCGAATAATAATGTTGCTATAATAATATAAATAATAGAAAAATGTACCAAATAACAAAATTAATTAAATATTAATGTTTATCAAAAGAATACTATAAATACATATTTTTATTAAGAAAACTCTTAAATATTACAAAATATTAAAAACTAGAGAAAATGATTTGTCTTTATGTTAAGATTATTGTTCCCTATGAGTATTTTATTATAAAATTAAATTTTTTAAAATTTATAAATAGTATATCGTTATTAACATGATGAATTAACCATAAGAATATAAAACTTAAATATTTAATTACCCTGTATTTTGGTTAAAAGCTACTACTGGCTTAGTAGGGTTTTTGCAGTCCAATACTTTTCAGTTATTTTTACTAAGCTACTATCTTAGTAAAAATAATGTTTTGAAAAATACCGCCAAAAAAATCTAAATCAGAATATTAAAACAAATTTATTATCCTTAAATTAATTATGTCAGAAAAGAAATGAAAGACTTATACATTGAGTTCAAGCTCAATGCTGTTAATTACGCTCAAGAATTATCAATTGCTAAGGCTGCTGATCATTTTGGTGTACATATTAGTCTCATTAAGCGATGGAAGTCTAAAAAAAATCTAATTAAGTCTAAGGCAATAAAGAAGCTAAAGTTGTCAAGAGAAGCCGCTCAATTTAGTGGCCTGATTTAAAAGTAAAGGTAAAGGAATGGATTTTAACACAAAGAAAGCAAGGATTCATTGTGTCAGGAACTTCAATATTACATTAATCACGAAATTTAGCGACACATTTAAAAAACAATAATTAAAAGGATAAGTATACTGGGATTTTATCTTTATGAAGAGAAACAAGCTTGCTATTCGGGCTATCAGCTCGGTTGGTTAGAAACGCCCAAATACGGGGAAGAAAATGAAAAGTTTTGTTGATTATGTGACTCTACACAAAGCAAATTGTCCACTTGAACATATTGGCAATATGGATGAAGTAACAGTCACATTTGATATGCCATCAAAATTCACTGTTGATGAGAAAAGCTCAAACTACGTCCGCATAATTACAATAGATACAGAAAAATGTAGTTTTACTGTAGTTTTGTGTGCAACTGATGATGGTGCAAAACATCCAACGTATGGGATTTTCAAACGCAAAACTTTGCCATCAGGATCATTTTCATCAAATATCGTAATATCAGCGAATGAAAAGTCTCAAAGACGTTTACTAAAACTCAATTGTGGCATGATAAAGTCTGGATGAAACTAAAGGGTTCAATTTTCCATTGAAATTCACTCTTAATGCTTGACTCTGCACCAGGACATCGTCCGGCGAAAGTAAAAAAACAAAATTTGCGTCATTTCAAACGTTGATCTCAATGATTACTGGAGGAGTAACAAAGAAGCTGCAAGTTTTAGGTATTAGTGTCAATAAATCATCTATGCCTCATCTTGGACGTCTTTGGGAAGATTGGATGGTCAGTGGTTACAATCAATACACTAAGTCTCGAACTTTAAAACGAGCTTTATGTGAAAAATTTGTACATGGATATCTGAGTCATGGAAAGCAGTTCCTGTTACAGCAATGATGAATGGATTAAAAAAGACATCAATTCAATTTTATTAAAATTAGGAAGAAGAAGAGGCAGAAATAGAAGAAGAATTAAATGATGAAGATAAAATTATTTGAGAACAACTCGTTAAAATTTTCATTGATGAAGACAATTTTGCCAGGAAGATGAAGATTATTAAAAATAAAAATTAATATTGTTGTAAAATTGATAATCATTTCCTATTTTTTTTAATTTTTTTATTAAACTACCTTTTTTTACTAAGAGCTTTTTGACAGAAAAAATAACTTTTTAATTCTACTAAGAGTGTAGCCTATATAAAAAAACAGGGTACTATTTTTTAAGCTTTCTTAATACTAGTACCATAATATTTTCAAAAACTTAAAATTTTTGATCTGTTTTAAGAATTAATAAGAAACAATTACTTTAAATAAAGAACTAAAAATTTATCATTAAATAATATTTTCATTCGTAACATTAAAACTCTTAAATTAAAATACATAGACAAATGAAGAATTATTTTCATTTGATTGTAAATATTTAAAGCATAATTAAGATTTTGAAAGATAATACACTTTAAACTTGTTCAAACTATTCCTTAATTGAATTAAAAATAAAATAGATATCAAAAGAACTATAATAAAAATTTATAAGGGTCATATGTAGGGCAACCAACATGCAAAAAAATTTATTGTCAAATGGCGTTTTCATCCATCAAAGATTTAGCAAATATCAAAAAGTATATTAGAAAGTATCAAAAGGGGTTCACAATGGGTCTAAACACAGCAATGGTATGCATTTTGTGTTGATCAACAATAAATCATCAAAGAAATTCTGCGATTGATTTGCACAGAATCCCAAAGACACCTCAAAAGTATGACTGTCTTAGAATCATCGGGAAGTGTAAAATTGCACACTTTTATAGTTGATCCTAAAGCAAAATTCTCTTAGATGCTTGTAACTGCATTTATTTCGGCAAATATTCCTCTTTATAAAATTAGAAATAAACAATTAAATGATCTTTTTAACTTTATGGAGCATCCATTGATCTCGGAAAATACTGCGAGATCTTAAGATAAAGTTCTATATCCAGAAAAAAATTTGCAAATTGAACAAAAGTGCGTGAATGAAAAGCTATTTATTATTTTTGACCAATTTGAAATCGAAGGCCGTAAATACGCTAAAACTTTATCGGAAGGTGTCATTTTCCAGAAAATATTTTTTTACTTGACTCTGTTGAATTAGACGGAAATATTTAATGAAAAATGATTAATTGATACAAGAGGCAATTGAAAAAATAGGCACTACATTAAATAATGTAGAGATGATAATTTCAGATTGTTCTACTTATATGCTCAAAGCGATAAATGATATTAAAAACATATATCCGCATGTTTTACATATAAAATGTCTTTCCCATTTTATTCACAATTGTGCAATGAAGATCAAATCTAAATATTAAAATATAGATTTTTTATTGCATCAATAAGAATGGTAACACACGAAAATGTTTGAATGATACAAAAATTTGAAAGTATCGAGTGTGCTCCGGATGTAGTAATAACAAGGTGGCCTAGTTGGATCAAAGCAGCGCTATATTATGCAGACAATCTTCCACAATTTTAATAAATTATCGCATCCTGACCACCTAAAGAGTTACTGCTTCAAAGAGCCAAAGAAGCAATTTCATGTCAAAGTTTGACAAGTGAATTGGTATATTCAAAAAACTTTTTTAAGTAATCATAAAAAATTTTATAGTAATTGTTCATTATTCTCAAAAACAAACATTCGGGTAGAAAATAGATCAATAGCGTCTTTAAAAATTTAGAGAATCCCTCAAATATCATTACAGAATGTAAAATATATGGTTTAAAGCAGTGTTTCTCAAACTTTTCAGATCCAAGGACCAATTCCAATCTAAATGGTTTGGTTGGGATCAACACACGATAGGGGTAAGGTTCTTGAAGAGGCGGCTAAGAAGCCCCCACCTTACCACCTAGGGGTTCTGAAGAGCTCTGTAAGTTTCAATAGCATGCTCTCAGGAGGAGCCTGAGCCGCCAACGGTTTTTAAGCCGATTGAGCCTAAACTTGGCCATTCCAGACACTGTTAGGGAGGATGTGGATTGAACATTGCATATTCACAGGATTCGTTGTTACAAGTGATTTTAGTCACATTCAGTAAGAATAAAATTTCATTTTGACCCAACTGGCAAACAGTGACTATTTTACCAATTTTTTAATAGAATGTTATTTTTATTCTAAATTTTAATTACAGAGATCAATTAAAATATTAGAACACAAATATAGTTTTTTAATGTGAGTCCTGAGCTTGCATACTTGTACACAATCTATCAAAATGGTATGTAATGTTTGAAAGACTCAGTTGCAGTTCGTCTTAAACAAAAGTCAAAAACGATAATTTTTTTTTATTTTAAACTAGTGCAGAAAATCTACATTCACAGATATACGATGTTGCATAAGGTAAAATAATCTTGAAAGCTTTCTCTGTCAGTTTTGGATATTGATGTGAAGCTTGTATTAAAAATTTCATCAATGTTTCTCTTATATGCAACATTTTCAATGTAGAATTGCTAATAAGTTCAATGAATTAGTTCAATTGCAATGTTGACATATTTAATACATAATTGTTTGCAAGAAACGAGTTAGAGATCCCATGAAAAATTCTGAACATTAAAATCACCAAAGTAGAAGTTAAAATGATTCAGCAATTATTGAATGTGTCCAGAAATAAAATTCAGCAATTTTGCCTTATTGATCTGAGCATTTTTTGTTTTTCAGAGAATTTGAACAATTAATCAAACATATCAAATTTACGTTTCAACAACCATTTTCTCCAGAGATCAAGTTTTTTCATAAAAGATGACAATTTATCACTGAGAGTGATTAGATTTATCTGCTTACCTTGTATAGATAAATTAAGTTAAATTAGATGCTATAAGATATCTGCCAAGAAAGCCAGTGTAGCAACCCAAGAGTTGTCATTAAAATGAGCTGCCAGTTTCTGATTTTTTTACTAAGAAATTCAGATAATGCATCACGCAATTCCAGAAGCCTGTTAAGAACATTTCCTCTTGATAACTAGCAAACTTTAGTATACATTAGTAACTGGTCATGCTCTTGATTTAGATCTGAGCATAATTTCGTAAAAAGACCAGAATTAAGTAGACGAGTTGATGAAATTAACTACTTTGATGGCCTGATCAAAAATAGATGTCAAGTCTGCACTCATAGTTTTTCTAGCAAGACTTTCTCTGTTGATCGAACAGTGTGTAAATGTTACTGTTGGGACATTATTACTCACACGTTCCTATATTCCAAATTCGTATCCTGGTCATTGTTGCAGCCAAATCTGTGCACACCCTAACACACAATGACCATTCGATGCCTTACAATGAAAAGAAACTATCAAGATTCCCAAAAAGTTCTGCACGTGTTGTTTGACCTGGACAAGTTTTACAATATAAGAAATCCTCTTCAACCTCATCCATCCAAAAATATCAGACATAAGCCGTCAATTGTGCCTGGCCAGACACATCCGTAAATTCATTCAGTTGAAAAACAATTTTTTTACAATGCTGCAGTCTGGAAATCAATTTTTCTTCAAGGTTATAAGCTACAAAAGCGATAAGTCGTTGAATTGTGTCATTAGAAATTGGAATTGTATTTAGTTTATTAGCCATGACTTCCGAATATCTCATGACACATATATGTATGGCCGCAGGCGTTATCAGTGTTTCCGCAACAGTATGTGGCTTTTTTGCCTTTGCAATTTCAATAGCGACTAAATATGATTCTCACAGTGCCTTTTCGTGTATTTTTATTGCATTTAAAATTAAGACTTTTGAGTCACTAATACATTTTTCTTGCCCTAAAAAACTTCCACTGGCTTATCAGCGCAATCAGAGTGATTACTATAATGATCAATTTTCACCTTTACCGGTTTCAGAGCTTCATTTTACAGAGTTAGTGAACACAGCAAAAATTGTGGTCTGGGTTCACCATTTATGGTTAGAGCTGTTAACACAAACCTCAAATAAGTTTCGTCGTAACCTCGACAGTCTGGCGCCTTTTTTTTGGAACTACATATTTCGGAACAGCATCTGTATTTTTTTCGTCCTTTTATTCCGAAGATGAATCTAACTCTGTAAAACGTTGATTTCCTACGTTTTGGTTTTTTAAAAGAAATTTATCCATTTATTACATGCAATGACTAGCTTTGAGCTGAACGCCAAGTTCAAAGAAGTTAATTCAACTAACCGACTATAATTAAATAATTTTATCTAAAAAAAACAAAAATTGACAGTACATGGTAAAAAAGGAGCACCTTGTGATTATCAGCCAGCAAAATAAAAATGAACTTGTGCCGAGGCATATTTTTAATAAAATTTTTTTTTACTGTTTCTATTTGCTTGCGGACTACAGGTTAAGAACCGCTGGTTTAAAGAATAAAAGGTATGAAATTTACTTTATTTTTGTACCAATTATGTTTATATATCTTTAAAAAAGTTTTATATACTAGAAATATCACTCGATTATATTCCAGTCATTATTTCAGGTTTTGAGTTGAACTTGCTTAACATTTTGAAGGTGGTTGGATTATTAAAAAATGTTCAAATGCTAACTGTGCCTCTTATTAATATCGTTTAAATTCTTTGAATCTATTTTTGAAATTATTATACTTACAATAACCATACCATCTAGGTTAATATTAAACTAACCATTTTAACATAGTTTTGTAAAAAGATAATAACTCATGAGCGTAAAACGTTTCTTTATGACATGCTACTATTTATTTTATGTACTATATCTGCCATTAATTTGTTCTTATTTTTATATTATTAAAACCTAATCAAAGAAGTTACTGAAATAAATTCGTTACATGCGATAAAAACGGATTATATCTGTACTTATTACTAGTCTACTAATTTATTTATAATTCCATCTTAATATACTCATTAAACTTTCGTAAAACTATGACAAAAAACTTATTTGCGATTCTAGACATTGGAACTACTAATGTTAAAATGATGCTAGTAAATCACAATATTAAAGTTAAATTCTTAAAAAACTATCCTGTTCCTATTATCTCAGATAATTTGGGAAAATATCAAATTGATGGGAATCAATTGCTTTCATTAAGCATACAATCTTTAAAAGATGCTTTTGCCTGTAGAACGCTATAATTTTTTAAAGATGCAGGGTATATTAATCGAAAAATCTCTTCAATCGGACTAACAAATCAAAGAGGAAGTTTTCTATTTTGGGATAAACTCACACATAAACCACTTTGCAATTTCATTACATGGAATGATAAACAGCTAAAATATCATCCAATTTTTAAAGAGGATGCTTGTAATAATACAAACTTTCAATTTTCTGTAATATAATTTAAATACATAGGTGAGAAAACGTTTAGAATGGTTCCTTACTACCAATAGTCACGTATTATTAAAAATCAAATCTTAGATAAAAAAATTAATTAAAGAAGAAACTTGCCTATATGGAACAGTAGAAACCTGGATATTATATCATTTAAGTATGAATAATATTCATGTTTCTGATAAAGCCAACGCCTCTTTATCTGAAGATATGTATTCAGTTGAAAAGGTAAATTAAAATAATATGTAGGGGAGCTGGAATTTAAATGTATTGAATGAGCTTGAAATTCCTTCAACAATAATGCCTCAAATCATAAACACTCAGTATAATTGGTGGTAAATATATTTCTTAGTGGTTTAAATTATGAATTGGATCCAAAAATACTTGGAGTAAGTTATCCAGTAAACTTAAGTGTTGTTGTAGTTTAAAAAAATTATGATATTAAGATTGGGGACCAACAAGCATCAACATATGGTTGTCAATGTCATTTTGAAGGTAGTGCAAAGGTAACTTTTGGGACCGGAACATTTTTTGACTTGAATGTAGGTCAAAAATATAATAATAAAATGGAAAAAGGTATGAATATTATGTATTTCAGAAAATATTTTTTGCTATAGAGGGTGGGAAGATGAAAAAGATTATACCAATGTAATTGAAATAGGAGCAAATGGAAATACAGAATTAGTACAAAACTTGATAAATGGTAAAATTAAAGTATGTTTAGATGGATGTATTAAAGATTCAAGTGAGCTACCATCTTATGATGAAGACTTGATTAATATTTACTCATCTGAAATGGGTTTAAATAATGTTGACGAAAAAGTTTTGAAAATAATTGAAACTATTGAAACTATTGCTTTCAATTGTTGTTCTGTTTACGAAAAAATAAAATTCGAATTCGAAATCTCACATCCAATTAAAGTAGATGGCAATTTATCAAAAGATAACTTTTTATTAAATATTATTTCAACTGTCTTGAACATAAAATTAGAAAGAAAGTTTTCCAATTCAACCTGTATTGGAGTTGCTTTGTTGCAATATAATAAATGTATTTTTAATTAAATTTATAAGCTCATTATAAATCTGAGGTTTCTGAATGTGATGTTATATATCCGTCAAAAGTGGATATATTCAAAAATAGATGTATGCAACGATTCAACGAACATAAAATTAAATTTAGAAACTAATAATTAAAAAAAAGTTTTGTAACCATTGTTGATACCAATAAAATTTATTTAAAACATAGTTAATATTCATATTGGTTACTAATTTAGTTTCAACAAACTATCGTTAGTTTTAAAAAAAACATCAAAATATTTATATAATGGAAAGGAAAGGAAATCTTGATTGTTTTTTAAACATGAAATATTACATACAAATTAAAATTACATTAATAGAGATATAGTTCATTAAATAAACTATATAAAACAAAATTGATTAATATGGGTTAAACAATAATAATTCAGATGGTTGAAATATTTTTCAAAACAAATTATTTGATTATACTATGTATCTTCATATCAAATGAAGAATTTCAAGAATTTTTGTATGTTTTAATATCAAAGATGAAATTCATAAATATAAAAAATATTGGGTTGTTCGGAAAGTAAATTCATTTTTTTTGTGAAAATGAAAGACACTTTGAAATAATGACACAAATATTTTATTAAAATATATATTAGTCGTTCTTTTCCAACACATGTTGCCATTTTTCAGCAAGTAACATGATTCCAGGGTCATAACATTTTTAGTACTTATTAGTAAAAAACTGATCCAGGTGATTTTTTACCTCCTCCTTTAAGGTGAAGGTTTTACCGTCTACAAAATTTTTAAGTAACCTGAACAAATGATAATTCGATGGTGCCAGGTCTGGAGAATAAATTGGGTGTGGTATTGTATCCCATTCAAGCTGTAAAAGCTTTTGGAGAGTGATCAAACTTATGTGAGGTCTCGCGTTGTCATGGTGAAACACTTTCCCTTTCCTATTGATTAATTATAGTATTTTCTGTTAAACTGCATTATTCAATTTGTTCAGCTAGTGACAGTAGAGTTCCGAATCAATAGTTGTCTTTTTCCGTAAAAGCTAAAAAAAAACGATTTATTAGAAATCAAAGTAAACAGACATCATCAGCTTTTTTTCAGAATATTGCTTTGGAAATGGTTTAAGCCAGTTCATCTTTTTTGTTACATGACCTTTTGCGTTTATAGTTGTTGTTTACAACCCATTTTTGTATCTAGTGACAATGCGCTTCAAAACCCGATCTTTTTGCAATAGTTTGAGAAGCGACTGCCTAACGTCATTGCGGCGACAAAGATTTTTATCTATGAGAACATGGAAAATTTATACATCGAGCTTTTAGCATAATTTTAGGCTTTTTTAAGTGGTCATGACGTGCTGAATTTGATAAATTTAACCTTCAATCCGACTTAACATGTATTATTCTACAGTTTGCATCAACTAACGCCTTTATCGTGTCTGTATCAGAATCAATGGGCTTTCCCGAACGTGGTACATCTTCGAAGTTAAAATTGCAAGATTAAAATCTAGCCAACCAATTATGGAAAAGGTGTACGGTTAGCAGGCCTAATATATACATATCCGTCAATTTTTTTCTAGCTTGAACAGCATTGTTACCCTTTTTGTAGTAAAACAGTAAGAAATGTCGAAAATGCTGCTTAGCGTTATCCATGTTAAAAAGAGCACCAACCAAAAACTACTGCTCATAATTAATTGCAATTTTTCATACTCAAGCCTTGATATATGAGCTGTCAAAATTTATAATATTAAAATTGTTTCAGTTTTAAGTTGGGTGAAAAAAAAATATGATAAAAATTTTAAAATTAGATACATCAAGTTTATTTTTTCTATTAACTATGAAAATATGTTATCTATAAACTTTTTTTTAGATATTTATTTAGTAATATATTCAAAATCAGATTTTTTTTAATTTGCCATAATTAGGTTTATCATTTACTGAAATTGATTCAAACTTGTTAATAAATTATGATTATTTATTTACAAATTTGTAAACATGAAGATCTATTAAATAAAAAAATCCAAGATCTTTGTATAAAATTATTTATTTTACCAATCATATGTAATAAAATTTCATTGCAAGCAATAGATTTCTCTTTGTATCTTCTTTTGGTTTTCTAGTTTTACCATATATCCACATATTCTGACTTTTTAAAGATTTTATACTTGATATTTTCTTTCTTTTATTTTAACAAGCAAATCATATAGTATAACCAATTTCTTTGTAATCTTTGATAAAATAATTTTAAATAAATATCAAAAATTAAACCACAGAAAATATTGTCATTACAAATAAATATCCGTTTCTCATGCAATTTATAGTGCTTTTGGTAGTATTTATAAGTTGGAGGGACAAATAACAATTTTTATTTTTTTGGTCCGATGACGAACATGTTTCAGTATGGAATAAGAACTGCAACAGAAGAGTAAAGTTTTCAGCTTGCAATGCTGGTTGGTCTTGTCTGTTAACCTTTTATAACATGTGGATTGTGTGAAGAAAATATGATGACGGATAGTTCAAAAGTGATACAATGTTTTCTATCGGGTTAGGTGTAATTGTAGATCGTACAGGCGCAGGAAAAATATTTTTGAGGGAACTTTTTGAATTTTTTTCCCTTAAAATAGTTGAAATTATGCGTATCCTAGACTGCTACACAATGAAAAGAACTGTAGAAGTAAGCTGCTTACGTACAGGTGTTTCTGTACCATACTTAGTCTGGAGAATTACAAAATGGCAAGGTAGGATTTATGACATTTTGGGAGCTGTACAAATATATGGGGCAAACATGTCATTAGAAATCCTCCAAGCTTATTTGTACCCCAATAGAAGGAGGAAAGGTTCACATTTAGTTGCAGAACCTTATTGGATTGTAGCAGGGATTTGTAGAGAAATGATCAAAATTTTCTATGCAGTAACTTTGATTAAAAGCGCAGAGTTTTGAACTGATTTAATTGTAAGCCATGTTTTACTAAGAACACGAATCATTACAGATCAATTGCGAGGTTATATAAGAAAATCATCATTCTATGAACACCGAACAAATAATCACATGAGTAGATTTTTAGATAAAATTGATACAAACGTACAAACTAACACAATTGAATGACTATGGCGTAATTTACTAGAAAATATTCCCAGTAATTTAACTTCATTCAACCTTGAAGAACATTCAAAAAACTACATGCTTAATAAAATGACGTCAGTTTTTTATGTTGCAACATGTTTTAAAAACATAACACTAACAATAAATTAAAATTCTGCATTTTATTATTGGCCCGAATTTTTAATATAAACGTGATTTTTATTTGTTATCGCACATTTTTTTAAAAAAAAACCCTACATACAAAATGGAAATAGGCTTTATCGAGAAAATTAGAACAGCATAAACTTATTAAATATAATAAAAATTGAATTAAGAATAACCAAAAGTTTATGGAACACTTAATGATAGATTATTTCTCCTCTAATGAAAGTTTATATAGCACTATATTACTTTAAGGAATGACCTATATAAGATTAAAAAAATTTAAATGATTCATTTTTCTTCGAATTTAGTAACCTTTTAAAACTTTATATAATTTATGTTTGAATGGGTTTTTTGTAGGATGCAGACTAAACTTTAGGAATATGTAAAATTATTTTAAAAATGTTCCCCATGTCGATATAGCCTATGAATTGGAAATCACCAGAAATATTATTACTGGATATTGCAGTGCTATTTATTAAGCTATATGAAAATTTCTTACAGATCCTTGTAAATTTAATCCTTTTGGTTCATTTAAAATTGTAGAAATTCTTATTTTAGTGCTAAACATATAGATATGCAAGCTTCATTAACGACAACGGTTAATTGCTTAAGTTAAAAGAGCCACTAAGAAAACATTTATTGTCTCAATCAACAATCAAAATTTTGATTTTAATGCACTTTACAAAATTAATGATGCTGGTCATGAAACTTTAAATCCATACCTAAAAATTCCTAAATCACGCATATCCTTCTATATAAAAGCAAAATATAGAAGGATTTTAGTTTAGATTAGTGTTTCCCAAGCATATGTCATTTATACCCACTTAAACGATCAAGAATACTCGAGTTCTTCTTACAAAAAAAATTATTATACAAAAATATTTTGTAAGTATATATAAATTAAAATAATATAAAAAATCAATGGTTTTTATAACCAATATTTTAACAAAATAGAAAAAATTAATTTTTTTTTTAAATTTTTAAAATAGTCTTATGCTTCACCTTGGATAACACTGGTTTAGATGATAGTCATTCCTACAAGAACATAAAAGTATAATCAGAATCAACATCATAGAGTTTTTATTCAGTTTCCAACTTGGAATAAAATAAAAAAAAGAAAGTGATTAATTATTTTTATAACTGAATGCACTCTAAGAAATGAAATATTCGGATCAATTAAAAAAAGCGCCAAGAAATAAATTTTAATTTTAATTAAATTTAAAATTTTGTAAAAAAATTATTCTTATGGTTCCATTTCCATACAAATTTTGATCAGTTAAAAAACACCGCCAAGAAATAAATTTTAATATTAATTAAATTAAAAATTTCATAAAAAAATCATTCTTATGGTTCCATTTCAATACAAATTTGTATTAGTTAAAAAACACCGCCAAGAAATAAATTTAAATTAAATTTAAAATTTCGTAAAACAAATTATTCGATGGATGGGAAAAAGTTGAACGTTTTGATAAAAATAAATAATTCAAGGGTAGAAAATCAAAAATTAAATAAGTCTAATCTGAATAAGTAGCAAGAGATAGTTAAATTATTTGTTTTTATCAATTTAAAATTTCCAAATGAACCGCTGGAGCTAAATATAAGGTGAATTCTGACTAATACCGTTTTTAGGTCTCAAAAAGTTTTTAGATGCAGACCAAAATCTTTAAATATGCTTATTATGTAAATTAAGATGCTTCAGGTTTACAATATTTTAGAATAGTTAACCATACCATGTTGATATTCATCCAATTGTCTTAAAGCACAATTATATTCTCTTTCATCATCCGTAATAATGTATGTTCCTAGTAAAATATTTTCAGAAATGACCCATAAATTGTTTGGGGTATTACGATTGTCTACGCTAAACCAGTAAAGAGCAGTCAAAAACTTCGTTCTCTACCACCTATGTACCATTTTCCTGTGCTAAATCTGTCCTTATTATATTTAGACTTAAAAACAAACTTTCTTCAATCTCTAAAAATTTATTTGATCCAATAGTATCAACCCCGCCTATTCTCTCACTGGTTGATATTAGTTTTTCTACAATCAAATCCCTCAGTTTTTGCATATAGTCCTATAGATTTTCTAGAAATCTGCAATTAATATGCAATTTGATCGTATGGTAGGCGTTTAATATATTTAATAAATAATTTAAAACAGTTTTTATATTTAACTTCATACCTTTAAAAAAAACTTTTGTTGCTCAAAAAACTTGTAGAATTACATGGTGTACCACAAAAACAAACTAAACCATCACAATTTTTACTTTCCTTGATGAAAGACATCAAAGAGTTGGTATTATACTTTGCAAAAATCAAAGAATTTTTAATAACTCCAAATCGCGCCAAGAAATCATTTTGTGACTCTTTTGATTGAAAACATGATTTTAATAGCCTTTTGGAAAAGCTTGAATATTAGATTTTCTGATCTGTATACAATCTTTCTGGTTAAAATTATTTTTTTATTAGAAATTCTCAGCATTTATAGCGGTACAATTAAAAATTTTTCAAAACGTGCAACTTTTCCCATGCACAAATTATTCTTATGATTCCATTTCAATATAATTCGGATCAGTTAAAAAAAGCACCATATTGCTCTTTTTTAAACTAATCCAAATATTTTATAACTGACAAATAATAATATACTTATTTTTAGAAATATAAATGTAATGGATATCTCATAAACGATAAGTGAATTTATAAAGAATGTATCTATTAGGTTAGAAAATATGAAACGTCCGTTGAACGAAAAAAAAAATTAAAAGCGCCAATTTTTACATTATTAATTTTATTAGATTGAAATAATTCTCATTATTATCTACAACTTTTCGCCAATGATTGATTAAATAATATGACTTTTTGAACAAAATCCTTTTTTTTTAAGTTAATAAATAATTCATTATTTTTTATAATATCATTGTGATTATTGTAATTTTTCTCTTAAAAATAATTCATAATTACAAAAAAAAGGTAGTAATCGGTCAGTTAAATATCAAGTGAATATGGAGGATGTGATAAAATTTCATATTATAGAGAATTTAATTTGTCAACAGTAATCGAAGCTTTATGAGGTCTTGCGTTATCGTTCAATAAAATGGGCACGTGCCGATTGACCAATGCTGGTTGTTTTTTTAAGTTTCTTATGCATGAAATCAATTTCACGACAATAAGACATCGCTGTTATAGTTTAACCTGGTTTTAGAAAGGAATATTGGATCACTCCTTGGGCATTCCACAATATGGTGACCATGATTTTTTTTAA
>CAKKLC010002415.1:15291-35926 GCA_918559645.1 Ceratonova shasta | reverse complement strand
AAAAATTTTACATCTCATTTATTTTATTAAGAAATAAGCTTACAATACAAAAACAGATATATTATTATCAAAACTATTACCGAAGAGAAAGCATTTGATTTTCTGTTTGTAGTGGTATAATAAAAATGGATGATAGAAAATGTCCTTTTTGCTTTGACAAACCTAATTAAGAAACAGGCAAAATCAAACACGGGTTAGACTTGAGACTACGATGTAATAAGTAAAAATGTCTAAAAAATGTTTTAATCTTAAATAATAGCATTTTTAGTAAAAAAACTTAAATATCAAGATTGTTTATGACTTAATGATTTTTAAACAGATAAAAAATGAGTGCAAAAAACAGCAGAAAAAACTGATCTTGACGTAAACAGGGATGCTTCTTCAGAAAATTCTGAGAAATTATTTTAGCTAGTTCTGAAAGTACTAACGTTTAATTTAATGATAATGTTGGTGAATTTTAGATAGATAAAACGGAAATATAAAGTTTTAAAAAATAATCAAGTTTGAGTACTCAAAGGGCAAAAGTATTGGGTCATAGGTATGATAAGCAGAACTACGTCAAAAATTAAATTGATGATTACTATAAGACGAATGAAAAAAGTTTGCCAATCTTTCGTAACCTCAAAAACTAAAATCGGATCAAAATATTATACTGATAAATGGAAAGGATATATAGTTTAGATGCAAAAGAATATGTGTATAAAAATTTAATTCATAAAAAAGAATTCGTAAATAGTAATCATAGATTAATTAATACAAACAAGATTGAAATATTATGGAAAAGTCTACTATCCAACCTCAAGAAAAATTTACAATTTTATGATGTAATTACTTATATTAAAGAATTTGAATATATTTATAATCTAAAATTGAAAAGTTAGTCTGCTAGGTATGATTCATTATTTAATGCAATAAAATCTTATTTTTAATATTTTTTTCTTATTGTAAATATTTGCCTCCCCTAAAATGCATACATTACCATATTATATCATTATAAAGCTGAGAATAGTTTAATTTAGATTTTGAAAATGAGAACATTAGTTATGTTATTAATTTTCCGATATCAATGAAATCATCTAGAAATTATTAGAATTACTCTTAAATTTTTAACAGTAAATAATTAGATATTTGTATACTCAATAGTTTAATTATTGTAAAAAAGTATCATAAATTGTTTTTGATTTTTTGAACTTTTTTTACAAGATATTCAAATCTTCTACCCTCTGAAAGTTTTAAGACAATTTAAACACGTATTTAACTAGAATGATTATTCATAGACCATTTGTACAACATTTACCAATTAATTAGTGTTTCAAAGTATTATCTACAGTAAGCTTAGGAACTTTCCTTTCATATGTAAGAATTTTTATAGATAATATTAATAACCATAACAAACATCTAATAGATTTGAGTTTTCATAATCTTTTTAAATTTCTCATGATCACAACTTATTATTTTATGAAACTTTTGTGTTTGAGTCATAAAATTGAGTAAAATGGAGAAAATGGTATGTTTTGCTGTTGATTTAACTAATAATAGTGATATTTTTACAATGTCTTGTTTTTTGTCAGTTAAATCTTTTTGCCATCTAATTATGTACTTTTTTTATTTGGGTTCTTTGTCTATTTTTAATTTGAATGATAATTTCTTACAAAAAAATAGTTTTTCCTTGATTTAAAAAATTATCTCATTCTTCATTTATTTGTTAAATAAAATCTTATGTACTGTTATAGATAAAAACTTGTCAAAATATGAAATATATATTGATTAAATTTTCTTTAATATATTTAACATGGTGATTACCAATTAGTAAGAATCATTTCTAACTTTAGTTTTTTACAAGCCAAAAAAGTAACCTTTTCTAGTAACAAAAATTTAATTTTTCTGATTATTTAAACTTTTTTTTCAGTTATTCTTTTATAAAATTTAAAAAAACACATGGTGTCCAAAGAATTATAAAAGCAAGTCGTAATAACAGTATAGAAGTTATATATTAGAATAATATCATAAATCATTTGTTTTATATGAAACGCAAGGTAAATTAAGAAGTTTAAGTATCATTCACACAAATTAAAAAAATTTTAGTGTTTCTTTTTTTAAGAACAAGAACCTTAATTACTTTATTATGAATTTTAAAATACACAAGTATATTTTTATTCACAGCATAAACCAATTAATAGTTTTTTATTTGTATAAACAAAGAATTATTATTCGGAAAATTGTAAATACAGCCATACCTCTTTTAGAGTTAGAAAACGCCTTAAAACCAATTACATTATAAAATCGAATTTGTTTATAATAGAATCGATTATATCGTATAATATTCAGTACAGTAAAAATACTTAAATTTTAGAGCTTTTGTTGCTACAACATATTTTAGTACTACTACTTTTAAGGTAAAATTATAATTAAGCAAATATATTTATGATAATAAATTGTAAATTCAGGTTTGATTAAGGAAAAATTCGTAATTAGTCAAATTTGAACAGAAAAATATTAAACCTTATTATATGATCGTTTTACACTCTAATACATTTAACTTCAATCGATGATCATCATTTCTTTTTTGCACTAAACTATTCAATAAATCTGAAACCATATTTTTTGGATTTTTAAAAATTGAATTAATAAATATATATATATATATATAGTTTATTTAACTCATATAGATTTCTTAAAATATGAAATTTTGATTTAGTATTAACCATAATATTTCTAATATTAATGATTGACTAGTTACCTTCTTTAAAAAACTACTATTTCTTGTATTTAGTATCGTATAAATTCATTATACGTATATGTAAAACATTAAAGTAGAATTCTAACAGAATCTAAATGATAAAATTTATTGGAAAATTAATGATTTAGATCAGTGATGGGCAAAATTATTTAATAAAATCATAAATTGTAAGACATTCTAGATAAGGACCAGAATGATAAAAAAATGAGATTTTGTTACATCTTTATTCATAATAGTATAACCTTTACATAAAATTGTTACAAATTACATTTGACATTAAATCATAATTTATTTAACTTTTATTCGAATGTTCTAATATGGTAGGAATGTAAGAAGTATGGAATTTTTGTTGATTTCCCATAATATATTTAAAAACATTTTACAGATGTTAAAAGTTTGTTTTCAGTGATTTAATAGTTTATGGTCGACAAAGTATGTTTTTGCATACAAGATGACATAAAAATTGCAATGGTTTTTGGGTTTAATGAATCATCATTGAAAATTTAGCTTTCTGCGTGCTTTATAAAAATAAATTTTTTTGAAATTCATAAACTATTACTTTAAATAAGAACTTATAAAAGTTTTTTAGTAAAAATTAAGTAGAAACATTTTCCAGAATTATAACAAACTTCAATAATAAAATATCTACAGATTATTTAATGTTCTTAAAATCTTGAAATCTAGTTTCCGATTCTCTATGAATTTTTTGTACTTATAAATTTTTTATTTTAGTTTGTTTTTCACCATTATGTTAATTGACATAAAAAGCCGATTTTTATATTATTTTAGAGGACTTCATTCATCATAAATATAATGGTTCTTTCGTTGAAATTTTTTTTATAGTATTTAAGATAATGGGTAAAAAATTTTAAATTAGTACATACATCTTTCTCTTTTAAGATTTAGAACCTAGAATTTTTAAGGGTATGATCCTATAAAAAATATAGTATTTCCTTTTTTTTAAATTGTGGATCCATTCAAATGCATAGCTAAAAAAACAGAATAATCTACATATGCTTAGTTCAGAAATTATAGAAATTGCTGTTGTAGCAAGCAAGATGAACAAATTGTATTTAGTAGTTAAAATAAATTGAAATACGTATGTAATATCTATTTCAGGTTTCCAAAGGATCTTTTTTGGAGTTTTACAATGTAAAAATTCCTAAAAATCAAGCATTTTTCTAAATCATGTTTGGCTCATTTGTTTTTTGCATAATTTTAAACTAGTCTAATTAAAGTTTTAAAGATTTTATATAATTTGTTGAATCATAAGTCAAATTTCCCCCAAATTTAAAAATATTAAAAAAAAAAATAAATTCTATTCAATAATTTAATTAATTCAATAACTTTTTGAAAATTGTTGTGAGAAACACTATCCCACCAATTTACATCGCTAAATATTCACTTAATTTTTCACCTCTTTTACCATTCGTTGTTTTTTGACGTTGTTTTTGCTTTCCCAATATGATTCAATAAATTGCGTATATATTGCAGTTTCATGATTTACAAACATTAAACTAAGAGTAATTGTATGATTCTAAATTCCGGCAGTAGAAATGTTATTATAAGTACTTTATTCGTCTGTGTAAATAATTGAGCCAGGAATTACATGTTGTTGTATAATAGGCAATAGTGCATTGGAAGATCAATTAGGAACAAAAAACATTAGACGTTTTGCAAGTACAAAACTAGAATCCACAATTCCAACCCAGTTCTCATGATCCGTTGCTCTTCCTCTGTGGTATTTTGGTTTATACCTGAACTTTGATTCATCAATATTAATAATATGTCCAGCACCACCAATCATTTCAATATTTTCCACCTAATAATTATGACCAAAACCAAGCAAATTCCCATATAATTGATATAAAACTTTTTCGGCACAATCAAGTTAAGATATAAAGGTTGGACACCATACTTCCTGACAAATTGTTTAAAAAATTTTCAAAATATCCTTAGAGGTGATGTTAAAATTGTCCAAAAAACTTTCTGTATGAAGAGATTTTGTGGTTTTATATTTTGAACAATCTTTGTTTAAACAAAATAAAACCCTACCATCTTTTAATTTTTTATAAATTCTCACCATTATTCAATTACAGTAATTACATTTTATTTCTCTTTTTAAAAATTCCAATATTTATCATAAATTCTTATTTAATATCAACATTAGCAACCATAAATACCGAAAATAACCGGTCATTCAGAAAATAAACGGTCTTTTAAAAAAATAAAATTAGCTTTAAAAATGCCTAGAATTTCTAATTTTGAGATTGTACAAGAACATCTTTTTACTGATCACAATATCTTGGGAATATTTAATAATTAAAGAGCTAACAATAGTATTTTTGAAAATGATTACCTAGCCAATCAGACTTTGGCATAATGTCGTCGTATATCAAACAGACAGTGGTGCAATAAATGTTAGGATTCTCTACGTTTACGTTATGTAAAGGCAAAGAAATCTTTAGACGGTTATATATGGCAAAGTAGAAGACCATGTAGATTTACTTTATCAATTAGATCTAGAACTTACTTTAGTTCTTCACATCTAACTTTAAAAGAAATTTTTATCGTGCTTCATAAATATTTAAAAGGAAAAAGTTTTACAGATATAGCATATGAACTAAATCGTGATCCAGATACAATAAGAAAACTAGCGAATTTAGCAAGAGAAGCATTCAGTGAGTATTTGATTATAAATAATAAAAAAATTGGAGGTTGTTAACCTGGTGGCAGGCAAAAAAATAGTAGAAATTGACGAAAACAAATATTTTAAACGTAAGTATAATGTCAGACATTGGAGAAATGAACAATGGTACGTGGGTGGTATTTAAAAAGGAACTCGGAGATTTTTTATAAGCTCTTTTGATAATCATAATGCAGAAACTATGACCTTCATAATAACACAAAATTTTTTATGAAGGAAGCATAATTATTACAGATAAATGGAGAGCGTACGCCAAAGCTTTTTCGGAAATGCCACTGATGGAACATTTATCAGTTAAATAATTCAATAAACTTTATCGACCCTAATGATCCTAAAATACATACTCAGAACATATCAGCTTTATGGTCGAAATCCAAATATTTTGTAAGAAAAAGAAAATGACTTAACTTAGAATTACAATCTGAATATTTACTACAGTTTTTATGGGAGGATGCACTAAACAAAAGAAAAAGAATTAAGAACTTACTTATTTATTGCAATATTATAATTTATAAATTTTTTTTATTAACATTTTTAGGGCTAATTTTATTTTTTTTAAAACACCGGTTATTTTCTGTATTTACCTTAGCAACTATTAGTTTTTCAAGTATTTAAGTGTAAAAATGTTGCATTTGAAGGTTTAAAAAAATAGTAATTATACAAATACAATATTTTTAAATTTATTAAATTAATAAGATTTATTTAATTAAATAAAATCAATGATCAAATTTCCCCCGCGGTGAAATTTGACTTATGATTTAATTTTTTATAAATTTATTGTCTGTAGTATTTACATTTATTGTTTGAAAACAACTTAGTTATTAAGTGATATTTTATTTTTTGTAAACGCCTTTAATAATTATTAATAATTGATCAGTATTACTTGTATCCCTACTTTATCCATTTTCATGTAAAAATAAATAATTTTTTCTATACTTTTACTAAATTTAATCCAGAAGAAGGATCCAATCTCATCTATTGACGTTGATATTATTTTTATAATAATTCAACACTTTCAAACTTTAATCTTTCTAGAATTAAAATTTACATTTACTCACCGTTTTATCTTTTAAAAACTATTCTTTAGTTATTGGTTTAATATTTTTAGCTAGCTTATAAGCCATTTAAAATCCAGCTAGCATAGAAGACTTATAGTTAATTTTCGTTTTGTAATAATACCTGTTTATCAGATATTGTTTTTTTAGGTTTTTAGGATATAGCTTAATTTTCATCATCCTAAAAAGTATATTTGCATTATGTCTAATGCTGAAAGGATGAGCGAGGTTAAATCTTAAAATATCACTACTGCATTATTACAGAAAAGAAATAATTTCTTACTAATGTAAAATTTGTATTCCTTATAAAAGTATTTCCATCTCCATTCTTTTTATACAAAATCATCTCATTAAAATAGACTTTTTTAAATCTTGTGAATATAAAGTGTTACACAAACAAGCAAGAATAAGAGTCAAAATGAAATCCAAGTTTATGTAAAATTTGCTGCTCAAGAGTTACAATTAATCGTTGATTAACTGACCTTCTTTGCACCCTTTATTACATAATACATGAACTATCATGCTACTTAACTTGAAATATAGGTTAATTATCTATTATTCTACTAAGAAAAATCTAGTTTATACCCCTCTTTTGTCAAAAACCAAATTATAGCAACCCATATTGATAGACTCTATGCAACTATTATTAAATAATTTATCAGACCGTTACAGCTCTCCAATAAACTATTTATCTTGAATATAAGTACAGTCCGCCCTCGTTTTTTGGGTTACCCCGGGCATGGGGCACCCCGCTCAAATCAAAAACCTCGGGTTTTGGGGCATAAATTCCAAAAAACTGTAAATACTATTTATATAAATAGATTATAATTTTTTTTCAGATTTTACCCCTTCTTGGGGCACTTTATTATTTATTATACTAAATTGGGATTATATGTCATGTCCATTTTGGGAATATCTGATATTCCCATTTCGCATGCGCTATCAAATCGCAGTTTATCCATTTATTATTATATTAACCCATATGAAAAAAAATTCAACAAAAGAAATGGAGCAATTTGGAAAGGATTAAAAAGATTAGAAGATGTCATAAAGGGCCTTAGCATCCAAATATAACATTTCAAAAGGAAGCGTTTTTAGATTGAAGAAAGAATTCGAAGTTGAAATCATTGACAATCAAGACAAACCTGTTCAAAAGCTCGTAAAAAATGATTTTAAAGAACTTCATAATCAGATATTTGAAGTCTTTCAACAACTTAGAGAATCTTGCGTGCCTGTTTATGGCACTACTATTAAAAATATTGCTTTAAAAATAGCCAAAAAAATGAATCTTTTGAATTTTAAAGCCTCCAATGGTTGGATGGATAGATTAAAGAAAATACATAATTTAATCTTTAAAAATATTTCTGGAGAGTCACAATCTGCCAATAGGACACAAATAAAGAATTTTAGAGCAGCCTTTAAAATTAAAATGAAAGAGTATGAGAAACAGAACCTATTTAATTGTGATGAGACAGCGTTATATTTTAAGAATCCTTCAAGAAAAAGCTTTGTTGTGACTAAAGACGAATGCAAAGGAGTTAAATAAAGTAAAGATCGCATAACAATCATGTTTACATGTAGTATGACTGGCGAAAAGAAACCCCTTTGATTATTGGAAAATCAAAGACATTGAGACTGATAAAGAACTTTAACTTCAATTAAGTAGGTATTAAATATGCCTACTCTTCAAAGGCTTGATTGACAACCCAAATATTCAAAACATCTTTAAAGGAACTAAATCAGAATATGGAAAGAGACCAAATGAAGATTCTTTTGCTTCTAGATAACGCACCATCCCATCCCAGCATTTAAAAAAGCAACGTCAAACTGATGTTTCTGCCCAAAAATACAACTTCTATTATGCAACTTTTAGACATGGGATAATAAAAGCCTTTAAAAGTCATTATTTCAATTGTTTAGTTGATTCTTACGACTTTGGAAATACAAATAACAAAGAAAACATCTTTGAATTAATCAATATTAAAAACGCAGTTCTTTTAGTTTCGATAGCCTGGGACAGAAAGACAAAAGAATCAATTATGAATTGTTTTGTAAAGGGATTGGAGAACGAACAAGAATATAAAGAAGACGAAATTCACGTTTCAAATTTAAAAACGCTTATGGATAATAAAATTGAGGAAGTTTATGATGAGCCTTTTGAGGCAACTGAGGTTAAAAGTTGTGATTCTATTGAAAGAATTGAAAGACCTTTAGAAGAAATTAGATTGACTTTATCACATTTTGATAAGTTTTTTTCTCTTGCATCAACAGTTTCATCTTCAAAGTTAAAAGAGTTGCTTTTGATAAAAATAGAAATGATAAGAGGATAGAAAGGGAAATATGGGTTTTGAAGTAGAATTGCTGATAATCTTATAAAAGAATAAACATAATTATTTATGACGTACAATCTGTATAATGTTTTATAACTCTAATGCATTAAAAACCTTTGTACATTATTTGAGAAAAAAAACTTGATTTTTTTTAAATATATTTAATTAAACCCAGCCCACTTATAAACCCCAGATTTCGGGCATATTTTAAATAAAGTGCCCCAAAATCGGGGTCAGACTGTATATATCATGTTAATATATAATTGAAAGGTTGAAAAAACTTTGAATATGATAATCAAGGTATATTTTTCATGTTATTTTGTATCTTTATAATAAAAACAATTCCCCTATTTTATTTAAGTAAATTTCAAGTATGCACTTATAAAAATTCATGTACCGTCATCCAAAAATATCTTTTACTTAAATATATTTTTTTAATATCAAAAAACTTTTGCATCAACTACAAGTCTTACATATATTAGAAGATTCTTACTGTTTTAAAAAAAGAAACAATAGCTTTTCGTTCATTCTGATTAGTTTATTTTAAAGCTCCTCCAAACTCATCATATTTTTTTTATAATCTTTTTATTAAAAATTTCGCGGGAAAACATAAAAAACATTTTTTCCTCAAATATTGGATGCTTAAAAATTATTTAAAACGCACATACTTTAGTAATTTTATAAGTCAGAATTAAGAATTGAAATGATATCGTTCTATTGATGATATTAAATTAAGGTATATAATTTTAATAAAGATTTATATATCTGGTTTCATGTTTATTTGTTGGAAATTAGCTTTTATTCAGGATGAGTTTATTCAGATAAAAAAGTTATAAATGTACTAAATAGATTTATTATTCAACCATATATTAGTTTTGTACTAAAATTACACGTATAGTATAACTTGCTACATTCAAGTATCGAGTTATATGATTTAGATATATTTTTAATCATCAAAATAATGTTTATTTTATCAAGTTCTAAACGATATTTTAATATTGAAAAATTAGGATGAAAAGTTTAATTTATGTAATGTTTATCAAGTAAAAACTTTTTGTCTAATGATATACCTTTTCATTTTATAGTTTGAATATCGATCATATTAATTTATATGTTGATTTAGTGAAACATAAACTTGAAATTTAAGGTATTTTTAATAAAGTAATTTTAAATACCAACAAAGCTATATAATTATTTTAGTACTATCATAATATTCTTTTATCTTTGACATTAATAAATTAATTAAAAACTTAATAGAAATATAAACCTTTGAAATTTTTGAATTTTCCTTAAATATTTTTTTAGTAATCATATAGCTTGTTATATCCACCTTGGCAAAGTAGGAAACAATATTTTGACTAAGACAATATTATCTTTATTGCTGTTTCAATTTATATCAATTGGAAATTTTCCATAATTCAAAAGAAAAAATTGTGTTTATAATTTAAATATCCATTTATTAAGGTTATTAGATTTTATTGTAATAATTTAGTCATCATTATAAATATAACCTTCTGGAAGCTTACTTTTTGAATGTGAGAAAGTTTTGGTAGTGGTGTTGTTTTGGGGAACAAATATTAAATAAAATTAAATAATAATATATTTTAAAAGAATTAATAGTTTATTTAATGTTTTTTCCCATCCGAAGACAACACCACAATAGCAAAGTTTTTTTTAATTTTTTCCCGCCCAAAATTAAAAATAAAAAAATTATAAAAAAACTATGATGAGTTAATACCAGTTTGAAAATAAACTAATTAGAATGAATAACGAATCTCTTATTCCTTTTTTAAAACAGCAAAATCTTATAGCACATCGAATGACTTGTAGTTCATGCAAAACTTTTTCGATATTAAAAAAATATAAAAAAAAGATGGTTTTGGATGGCGAAACATGAATACTTCATGTAGTGCATACTTGAAATTTACTTCAATAATGAAGAAAAGGTTTTTAAAGGATAAAATTGAACTTTGCTCGAAATAGTCAAGGTTTTAATGAAACGGTCATGTAAGTTGGCCCAACAAATGATTTCAGATCTACTATGTCTTAAAATGTGTATATAATCTTTCTTGAAAATATCTACAAATTAAGTTTATTATTACCTTGTTATCATTTTATCAAATATTTTTAAAAGGTAAACAAAATAAAAATAAATTACCTTAGCATAGTTAAAACAATAAAATTAGCTTTAAAAACTTTTATGAGTCATAAATATTAAAAACCAACACCTTATAAATTATAAATTCAATCTATCACTTGTCTATTAAAAACATAATATTTATCCCTGTTGTTTAATATATAGTTAACATTTGTTAAAACAATAAAAGTATTTATATGGAATAAATTACTAAACAACATGAAAATTAGAAAAGTCAGCAAGAATTTTATTGCCATAGATACATTTTTTAATGGCAGATTTAGTTGATTATTTTAACCCAGAAATGAATCAGTCTTATAATGATTGGATGAATAGTTTAGTTAAGAAAACAAAGCTTGAACCCATGTATAAACTTGAAAAAAAGATGTTTAAGGATTTTTCTTCAAATTATTTTACCGCTTTAGAAAAAGAGCTATATCTTGGAAATAATTCATTCAACTCTTCTGCTGGATCGATTAAGACTAATTTAGAACTATTTGACAAACGATGGAAAACTTATGACTGTTTACATAGAAATTTTGAAAACATTTTGGTGGAAAAGTTAAAATTTTACGAAATTTACGATATGAAGGATTCATTTGATTATAAAAAAGATTTTGATACAATATTAAAAGATGATTTCAATATAGGCAGATACACGAAAGGTTTAATAGAAAAAAATGAAGATAATTTAACCATTGAAATAAATTCTTCAGATTTTGTTATTTATGACAAGTGGCTCAAAAAAATATTCTCCGTTCCTATTTTGAGTATTAAATGTACATGGAGTATAGAAAGTCTTTATAATGACGAAATATTATCATTTATATACGAAGAGGAAAACAGTAATATTTGTTTACTCCGTTTCAAACTTTATTTTAACGATATAGAAAACCATCCATCCAAAATACTAGATAAAACGGATTGCACAAGTTCTTCTACTTGCGATTTTAATTATACGCAGAATTCTATGCCCAAAAATAAAATAACATGGCCTTCAAGGTATGATTCGTTTGGTTCTAGTTTTTCAGAAAACACTAGTTCAAGTGTGGCTTCATGTAGTTACAACTCAAATATCAGTATAAACATTTATTCAAGATTTGTTCTAACATATATGGGGTGTATGCCTGTATATTTTAAAAGTGAAAAAGAGCAAATAAACTCTATTTCACTGGTTGCTAAAACTTTATATGAAAATAATATTAACAGAGTCGAATGCTTTGATACTTTTATAAACCTTCATATTGGTTTCTTATCTTTGAAATCAACAATTACTAACGAGACCAAATTTGAAGCTCTAACAACAGAGGTAAGTCATGTTTCTAGCATAGAAACAAAAAATTTGCTTGCTTTAAATATAAAAACTGGGGAATCTCCAAATCATTGTATGTGTTTCATACTTAAATGTAGTGAACCAGTGAGTGAGATTTTACCAGTGTTTAAAACTTGGATGGGTTTAGATTTATTTGATAAAAATATTTCATTTATGTATATGAAAAGACCATTTTATAACATACTAGTGCGTTCAAAAAATTGCCCTTTGACGAGTACAATTGTTTCAGAGTCGACGTTGTTTTCTGCAAAGTTAATAATTCAACCAAAATGTTTATTTGTTTTATTTAACCAAGAAAACATATCAAAAAATACGTTTAAGATAAATTTTCGCCAAGTTTCTGGTATTCAAATAAGAAAATCCAGTATTACAGCTAACGGAAAAATAATTATAGAATTCAGAAAAGGAGATGAAAATTCATTGGTTAGATTTTTAAACAAAGTCAAAATCAATATATTTCCTAAAAACGTATTTTATATATAATTTTAGATGGATGCGTTGGAGCTATGCCAAGAAATATACAAGTTTATCTAAGACTGAGTTTAATATATTTTTGTTTAATGTTTTAATTAATATCTCTATGTGATTTAGTTGTAAAAAACAAAAATTATTGTTTAACCAGTAGCCTATTTGTCATTTTCTTTTATATCTAAGGGACATTTCTAAAATTAAAAATATCTATACTTGCCTCTCGCCACCTATTCTTTTTGATTGACTGGCAAAAGTTTACGTGAATTCTGCGGTCGTCAATTAAAACATTATTCATTTTAAAATACGCATTTTCACATTCTTTGATTTTCTCAAACTCTATAAACCCATATTGCAACGATTCGCCAGTTTTATGATCTCGAATGATTTCACAACTTGACTTGTTATAAAATATACCTAAGTACTTTTCCAAAACGGGAAAATATTACCTCCAAATCTTCTTCAATTGTTACTGGGTTAAGTTTGCATATGAAAAGAACATTTTCTGGTGGCTTTAATTCTGCATTAGGAATATCACCAATCTAAAGATGATTATAATTTACCATTTCTAATAAATGAGTTCCTACTTTGAGTTCTCTATCTTCCAAAATCTTTTCAATATCCTCAGTTTTCATACCTTCAAATTCATTCAAATCTTCATGAGCACCTATCATATTGCTCTGAAGAATACAATAAAATATACTCTAAGATATTCAATGTGTGGAGTTGGAGAATTAGGAGGAAACTTAATATTTATAGAAGAATCAATAAATGGGTCATCTAAAATTATGGTATGGCATATTCTGATATCTTGAAAAGGGATGCCACTTTCATTAACAATTACATTATTAAATTTATCCAATATATCAGAACCTTCTGTAATGACCCCAAAAACTGTATGTTTTTGGTCCAAGTAATTTAAATCATCACCAAGTGTAATATAAAATTGGGAACCATGCATGTTAGTTCCATTATTTACAAAAGATAAAAGACCTTTACAATAATGTTTGATTTTTGGTTTAATTTCCATTTCAAAAGTTTTATGATTATTTATATAACTTAAATTAATAAATTAATACTAATAAATAGATTTTCCATCTGGATCATTTTTATCAAATACACCTTTACCAGTTTGTGCAATAAACCCATGCTAAAAATATGAATATCATTAATAATAAAAAATAAAAATTAAATTAAATTAAAATAAAAATATTTATTAATAAAAGTGGATAAAATTTAATTTTGAATATAATTAATTAATTAATAAAATTTATAAAAAAATTAAAATGTATTTTTATATAAATAAAATGTTATTATTTATATTTATTGATAAAATTTTAAAAATTAAATTAAAATATAAATAATAACTTACAAATAATAACATTTTATTTAATTAAAAATACAAATAATAACATTTTATTTATTTAAAAATACAAATAATAACATTTTATTTAATTAAAAATACAAATAATAACATTTTATTTATTTAAAAATACAAATAATAACATTTTATTTAATTTAAAATACAAATAAAAACATTTTATTTTATTAAAAATACAAATAATAACATTTTATTTAATTAAAAATACAAATAATAACATTTTATTTAATTAAAAATACAAATAATAACATTTTATTTAATTAAAAATACAAATAATAAAATTTTATTTAATTAAAAATACAAATAATAACATTTTATTTAAGTATATTTCATTAGAAATATAAATAATAACTTTTTATGTAATTATAATTAATAATATAAATAATAACATTTTATTTAATTAAAAATACAAATAATAACATTTTATTTAATTAAAAATACAAATAATAACATTTTATTTAATTATAATTTATTAGAAATATAAATAATATATATAATAACATTTTATTTAATTATAATTAATAATATAAATAATAACATTTTATTTAATTAAAAATACAAATAATAACATTTTATTTTAGTATAATTCATTAGAAATATAAATAATAACATTTTATTTAATTAAAAATACAAATAATAACATTCATTTATATACTTAAAACATTCATTTATTAAATAATAACATTTATTTGTAAATACAATAACATTCATTTATATACTAAAAACATTCATTTATAAAATAATAACATTCACTTATATAATAAACCAATAATAAAATATATTTTGTTTACCTGTATCTTAGTAAATAAACTAAAATTATAATACTTCATCTTGCATAATTTTATGAAATTAAAACAAGCTACATTCTTTATTATATAATTTACATCTTTCTCTTTCCTTCAAAAACAAATCCACTACAAAATCCCCAATTGTTGTTTCCACAAGAACTGCCATTTACACACTTGCGCAAAAAAAAATACATTTTATTCATTCGTTATTTTTAAATGTACTGGATGAATTAGAGAATATCCTTTTATCATCAAAATTTAAACAAGCCCGTCTCTTTTGTAAGCTAAAATGTGATTTAAATATACTTTTCAGCAATATTTTCAGTATCCAAGGTGTTATCCTTAAGAATTAACGTTTCGTTTAAAAATGTAGTTTCCAGATCAAAAATTTCTTTTTCTATGTTAAATAAGTCTGAAAGTATTTTTTTTCTCTTTTCTAGATTTTGAATCAATTCTAATAGGTAAATTCAAAATACTATTATTTTCCATTAAATTCGATTCTGCGCATTTTATAGCAATTTGGTTCTAGTTGTCATGTACTCTCAAACAAAAAAATATGAAAAGTTTTGAAATTCACTTGAATGAATATAATCTAAAATATAAATATGAAAAACAAAGAACTATGGTTACTAATGGGATTCACAGCACTAATGGGGGCTCACACGGCTAATTTAAAAATCAATTTTTTATAAATAAATTTTTATAATTTATGGTTATGACAACAGAAGAATTTTACAATATCTTATCAAATCAAACTCTTTGCTAACTTTCCTTCAAGAAAAAAATGTGGTTCCAATTAATAATTCCATTTGTGCACGTTGTAACAAAGAAACTAAAATCCAAATACAGGTTTTCCAACATAATATCATTTCTCAAAGTATCTTAATTATTTCCAAATTTATCTTAATTATTTCTAAATTTGTCTTAATCATTTAATAAATATATTGCAAAATTCTATTTTATCCATATTTTTATGAATACTTTTAATCAAACTTTTAGAAAGATTACAGCGAGCGATAGAGCGTTAATTATCCGTAAATACGATAAAATTACTGCTCTTAAACAGATTTCAGAGGATTTAAAGCTCAGTTACAAAATAGTAGCATCAATTGTACGCTTGTATAAAACGACAGGTCGAATTGAGGCTTTATCTACAAGATCAAAGCGACCAAAATTAATATCAGATGAAGTAAAGGATTTTATAATGGCTCAAAACGATCTTGATGTTTCGATTTCACTTGGAAGCCTTAAAATAAAAATAGCATCTGAAATAAATATTAGTTGTTCAACTACAACAATAGAAATTGCAATTAAAAATCTACATTACACATTTAAAAAAGTTGAAATTATTCATGAAAGACGGAATTTTGAGTCAAATATAAATTTAAAAGAAGAATACAGAATCGATACCTTCAGTTTGACAATGCAAATGTAGTATTTTTAGATGAATTTGGCGTTAGTTGTTTGACCAGACAAAAATATGGAAGAAGTTTTATAGAAACCTCTCCTAGAAAGACAGTTCGAACAATAAGGTCAAAGAACTTTTCTGTTTGTGCTGCTCTCTGCAAAAAAAAATTGATTTTGCGTAGTATAAAGGAATCAGTATATAACAGAGAAGCATTTATTGTATTTTTGAGAACCCTTCTGGCTGTCTTAGAGGTTGAAGAAATGTGAAATGTGAAACGTGAAACGTGAAAATTATTATTGATAATTGTAATATACAAAAAAAAGGGGATGAGATTAGGCAAATCATTTTTTAAGCTGGTCATAAATTAGTTTTTTTGCTGGCATATAGTCCTCAACTGAATCCTATTGAAGAAGTTTTCACGAAGTGCAAAGCATTCATAAAAAATTCCAATTCAAACTTTCGGGAATAACTCATGCAGCAATAAACGTAACAATGAATAATTTACTGAAACTGATTTTTGTGGATTTTTTACCCATGTTTGAACTTCCGCTGTGAGAGGATTGCGAATAGAGATTTTTCAATTAAACAATAAAATCAAATCAAATATTTAAAATTTTTTATTACATTAATTTTTAAATTTTTAAGATACTTTGGGAAATGATTAAATTATGTTGTAAACCCTTAAAAAAAAGGAAGAATTTATATTTTAGTTTTCTTTGTCGTTGCATAAAATGTAAAAATGAACATTCTGTCTTCGATAATACTTTTTTTGCAACAAAAAAACAATTATTTGGTGTTTAACAAAAACTTTGAGTAAATACTTCATTGAAATTTGCTTTTAAATATTTTGAAAAAAAGAATCATGAACAAGTAATGGAAAATTGTGGTTTAAAAGATTCTCATACAGTTATCAATTGGACGAACTATATAAGAAACGTTATGATGCATAATTTGAGAAATCAAATCAAAATTAGAAGGATATAGCACACGCGTCATAATTGATGAAAGTTTATTTAGAGGAAAAAGAAAATATCACCGTGGTTGCTATTTGTTGGGTGATTTAGATGCTAAAAGCAATAAAGATTTGATGAAAAGAAGGAGTAATTACGGTGATACAAAGATGAGTCCATGGATTTTTTGTTTGGTTAAAGAAGAAACAAAAAATGTGCAAATGTTTCATCTTGAAAGAAGAAATGCAGATACCTGTATTCCAACAGTTTTACAAAATCTTATAATTGCAAAAAACTATTGTTTCAGATGATTATATAGCCTACTCACCAATCACTGAATTTAGTTTTGATAATGAAGTTTTAATAAAAGAAGAAAATTTTGTAGACCCCATAGCTGAAGCTAATACTCAACGTATTGAATGCTAATTGGATCATGCTAAGCAATTCATTATGAGACAGCATTGAGGCTTATACACTTGACCTATTACATTTTCTTATTGACAAGTATTGTTTTCGTAAAAAATATCCTGAAAACAGGTTTATTGAAATTTTGCAATTAAATTTGCCTTTAATTAAAGTTAAACTATTAAAGTTTTATTTATTAATTATTTTTAAAAAAAATTTATTATTTTAAATTAAGAGCTGTGAAACCAAGTAATACCGAACAAGGTTTTAATCAATATTTTTTGTAGGGAAAATTTAAAAACTAAAAAAATAGGATTTTGTGTTTCACTTGAAAAATTAAGTTTCAGCCTAAAAAATTTAAATTCACCCAAAAAATTAAGCGAAATATCTGTAAATTTTCAAGATTTAACAATAATATGAATAATAAATTTAAAAAAAGCTGTCTTAAAAATTGAACATATCCCTATGAAAAGTTTAGTCAGAAAAATAGTTGAATTATTTATGTGTAAAAAAGGATCTGATAAAATAAAACTACTCATAACCCAAGAAATTCAATTTTATAAAAAAAATGAAAATACAAAGTATAAAACTATTAAATATTATTGAACTTTATCAGAAAAAAACAGATTGAACATCAACTATTTTTATACAATTAAGATATCTATGTTAATATTATCTTTATACTACAAAAAACAAAATATAAGGTAAATAATATTAGTTACAGATTTTCATACTTTTAAAAAATTATAAATTGACCATTACTTGAACATATTAGTGTTATCTTCAATAATGTATAAAGATTTAAACTCTAAGGTATTGATGAAAATTTAAGGGTTGGGATAGAATAAGGAATAAGGAATTCTTTAAACAATTTCAAATGTACAAAATAAAATTCAGAGGTCGTTATGTGATGTTATGGAAATATATGTCATGTGGTTGAGATGAAATACTTCTTGTAGTAGATGAATACTAACATTTATATTATACATTTAAATGAAAATTTATATATATATCTGCATTAATGATAAATGTTGAACAAATTTTAAATTCCATTAAGATAATATAACTGCTAAAAACAAGATCTATATTCTATTGAAAATTATGATCAGTTATCAACAGAAAATAAGTAGAATTTTAATTTTAAATAAAAATGATTTTATTGAAAGGATCAAGAAAGTAAGGGGTAAAATATCACTAAAAATGTTCAAAATCTTAAGAAGAACATTCCTAATTGTGTTCAAGTTTATTTTTGTTAAGCTTGAAAATATACAAATAACCAATTAAATTTAATTATTTTTTACACAATTTTTCAAATAAACATTTTAAAATTTTTATTATAAAGCAGCTAATTTTGTTTATGATATAAAATTTTAACCCCATTGTATATGGAAAACGTTTCTTTTGATTTTTTATTTACATAGTTAAATTTAGATCAATTTAAAATTTTTTTTTATTGCTTAAATGTGTATAATAAATATAAATTACCCTAAAATAACGAATACAAGCCTCACCCAGTAATTTAAAATAAAATTCTACTTTTTTTTTGTATAAGCCGCAACTTAATTTGAGATACTTTAACGCCTATTATAATGAGTAAAAATATGGTTTCATATACAAACAAGAAAAACCTAGAAGCCATGAAATACTGAAAAGAGCTTTGTAACAGGCCCGCTTCCATTTTTTTGGCGTTGTGAAAGACAAATCGGCAATTAGCGTAGAGATAAAGCGCTTCTTGAACTGCTAAATCCGCGAACTTGCAATAGGTGAGGAAGAAAGCTGTTTGGCAGGAGTTAGGTTACGATATGGTAGATTTGATAAAAGGGTGACGATTAAAGAATTTAAGTGTTTCAATAGGGCATAATCAATTAGCAAATTTTTATCGATTTTCGATTTAGGATACGATCCGATTAATCGGAAAAGTTATACTGTAATTTTTTAAATGAACTTTTTAAACCATTTTAATTATATTATACACTGTTTTGTGGATCACACTGACTTGACAAGGGTAAGGGAAATCACACTGCCGGACTTAGCAAACTACAACAAAGTTCCAAGATATCAATAATCAATTAAATGTATTTGTATATAAGAAAGCAACATAAGTTTACGTGTTTTCTACGGTCACAGTGTTATGCAATATATTAGTTATAAAAACTAACAACTTTTTATGAATAAAACTGATGAACTTAAATTCACGTGTTATCACTCGATCAGTATTTTTTCCGGCTGTGACTAGGTGCAGAGCTCCTTTGAACGTAATATGAACAGAGTCGAAGATAAATTATATAAATACCTAGAAAATAACCCACCCAATAAACATAATCATAACTTTAACACTATTTCTATTTCTAAACAATAATTATAATCGTAAACCTTACACCATTATTTTAATCGATTCATTATAGGCTCTGTTTGTTTTGGGTGCTCATGCTCTTTATCCAGTCACTTTTTCTTTTTTCCCGTCATATTGTTCTTATTCAACAATCTAATAATTATAAATCCAGAGATTAGAGCGCCGAGTAAAGTTTATTTAAAAATATATGTAGCGCATAATAAAGTTAAAGCAGTTTGTTTCTGACGTGTTTCATCTAACTAAAAATGACACATTTCAAAAGTTTAATAAAGAAATTTAATAATCAAAATTTATAACTTCCATGTTTTTGGCAAGGTATAGAAGCATCTCAGTTTTTGTAACAGACATGCTTGATGGTTTGTTGCTGAAAATTGAACCTGCAGTACTAAAAATTTTTATGCTATCCACGCTAGAAAACGGTATCGAACAAAAACGTTTGCGACAATGACCAGAAGCAAAAATGTTAATTTTTCGAGATTTCCAGTGTGTAACTAGGTCCGTTGGTGGTAAAGTCCTTGGCTGATTTTTCCCAGCTAGATAAAAATCCAATATATGCTGGCACGCGACTAAAAATGAAAGG